>CAUYON010205888.1:0-33780 GCA_963573935.1 Arctocebus calabarensis | reverse complement strand
TTCAGGCAAATAGATATTAGAAAAAAGCAGGTGTTGGAATTTTATTCATAGATACAATATAGATACATAGATACAAGAAAAGTAAGGAAAGATAAGATTGGTCACTTGATATTTGTTAAGGGAAACATGCAACATGATGAGATTTCAATCATTCACATTTAAGCACCCAAGCAGAAAGCCCCTCAATTTATAAAACAGAGTCTAATAGACATGAGCAACTCAATTTCCTCCAGCACCATTATAGTCAGAGATTTTTTTTCACCCCTTTCGTACATCCTCCCATAAGAAACTAAGGAAAGAAATTTTAGACTTAAAATTAGCCATTCAACAACGAGATTTAACAGACATCTTCAGAAAATTTCATACTAAGAAAACTGAATATGTGTTCCTCTCTTCAGTCCATGGAACATCCTTCAAAATTGGTCACATCATAGGTCACAAGTCTAACCTCAGCAAATTTAAAAGAATAGAAATTATCCTTTGTATTTTCTAGGACCATCATGGAATAAAACTTGGATATAGTATCAACAGGAATCTGCATACTCATACGAAATCATGGGAACTAAATAACCTCATGTTGAATGATAGCTGGGTTATAGATGAGATTAAGAAATTACCATATTTTAGAATGGTAATGAAGACATGAATTACCAAAACCCTGGGGATACCACAAAGGCAGTCCTAAGAGGGAAATTTATTGCATTGCAAACCATCCTCAAAAGAACGGAAAGAAAGGAAGTCAACAACTTAATGGGACATATCAAGTAATTGGAAATGGAAGAACATTCCAACCCCAAACCTAGTAGAAAAAAAGAAATAACTAAAATTAGAGTAGAATTAAATGAAATTCAAAACAAAAAA
The DNA here is from genome assembly GCA_963573935.1 of Arctocebus calabarensis. NCBI lineage: Eukaryota > Metazoa > Chordata > Mammalia > Primates > Lorisidae > Arctocebus > Arctocebus calabarensis. The sequence goes on along the minus strand of CAUYON010205888.1, from coordinate 32,919 downwards.
TTATACAACAGATCAATCAATCAAAAAGTTTCCTTTTTGTAAAGGTCAATAAAATAGATAAACCTTTGGCTAACCTAACCAGAAATAAAAGAGTAAAATCTCTAATTACATCAATCAGAAATGATAAAGGCCAAATAATGACAGATTCCTCAGAAATTCAAAAAAATCCTTAATGAATATTATGAAAAACTCTATTCTCAGAAGTATGAAAATCTGAAGGAAATAGACCAATACTTGGAATCATGCCACTTTCCTAGACTTAGCCAGAAAGAAGTGGAAATGTTGAGTAAGCCTATATCAAGTTCTGAAATAGCATCAACTATAAGAAATCTCCCCCAAAAGAAAAGCCCAGGACCAGATGGCTTCACATCAAAATTGTACCAAAACTTTAAGGAGGAACTAATACCTTACATCACATAACTTTTTCTAATATATAGAAAAAAAGGGAATACTTCCCAACACATTCTATGAAGCAAACATCATCCTCATCCTCAAACTAGGAAAAGACTCAAACAAGAAAAGAAAATTATAGACCAAATTCTCTAATGAAAATTGATGAAAAAATATTCAATAAGATCCTATCAAACAGAATCTGGCAACACATCAAACAAATTATAAATCATGACCACAGGGTTTCATCCCAGGGTCCCAAGGATAGTTCAATATACATAAATCTATGAATATAACATATCACATAAACAAAATAAAAACAAAGATCATATGGTTCTCTCAACTGATGCAGAAAAAGGCTTTTGATAATATCCAGCATCCTTTCTTGATCTGAACACTTAAGAAAATAGGTTTAGAAGGAACATTTCTATAGATATAGGCCATCTACAGCAAGCACATAGCCAATATTGTATTGGATGGAGTAAAATTGACATCATTTCCACTCAGATCAGGAACCAGGCAAGGTTGTCCATTGTCTCCACGGCTTTTGAACATTATAATGGAAGTCTTAGACATCATAATCAGTCAAGAGAAGAGGGTCAAGTGTATCCAAATATGGTCAGAGAAGGTCAAACTTTCACTCTTTGCAGTTGTTATGATTGTATATCTGGAAAACCCTAGGAACTCAAGTGCAAAACTCCTAGAAGTGATCAAGGAATACAGCAAGCATCTCCAGGATACAAAATCAATACTCAAAAATCTGTAGCCTTTATATATACCAACAATAGTCAAGGTGAAAAAACAATCAAGGACTGTATTCCCTTTACAATAGTGCCAAAGAAGATGAAATAGCTGGATGTGTACCTAACAAAGGACATGAAAGATCTGTATAAAGAGAACTATGAAACTCTGAGAAAAGAAATAGCTGAATATGTTAACAAATGGAAAAATATACCATGCTCATGGCTGGGAAGAATAAACATTGCTAAAATGTCTATACTATCCAAAGAAATCTACAGATTTAATGCAAGTCCTATTAAAGCACCTCTGTTGTACTTTAAAGATCTGAAAAAATTAGTACTTAATTTTATGTGGAACCAGAAAAAAACCTCAAATAGCCAAGACATTACTCAGAAATAAAAACAAATCAGTAGGAATCAAGCTACCAGACTTCAGACTATAACATAAATCTACAGTGATCAAAACAGCATGGCAAGGGCACAAAAATAGAGAGGTAGGTGTATGGAACAGAATTGAAAACCAAGAGGTGAACCTAGACACTTATCATTTGATCTTTGATAAGTCTATCACATATATAAATTGGTGGAAAGATTCCCTATTTAACAAATGGGGCTTGGTGAATTGGCTGGCAAATTTGTAGAAGACTGAAACTGGACCCACACCTGTCCCTTCTAATAAAAATTTACTCTCACTGGTTAAAGGACTTAAACTTAAGACATGAAACTATAAAAATTCTTGGATAGAGTGCAGGGGAAACACTTGAAAAAAATTGGTCTGGGAGAATACTTTATGAAGAGGACTCCAGGGGCAATTGAAGCAGAATCAAAAATATATTACTGTGATCTGATCAAACTAAAAAGCTTCTGCACAGCCAAGAACACAGTGATTAAGGCAAGTAGACAGCCCTCAGAATGGGAAAGGGTTTTGCAGGTTATATTTCTGACAGAGGTCTAATAACCAGAATCCACAGAGAACTCAAACTTATTAATAAGAAAGGAACAAGCGATTCCATTTCATTGTGGGCAAGAGACATGAATAGAAGTATCTCTGAGGAAGACAGGCACATGGTCTACAGACACATGAAAAAATGCTCATAATGTTTAATCATCAGAGAAATGCAAACCAAAACCACTTTGAGATATCATATAACTCTAGTAAGAGTAGCCCACATCACAAAAATCCCAAAACTACGGATACTGGGGTAGATGTAGAGAAAAGGGAACACTTCTGCACTACTGGTTGGAATGCAAGCTAGTACATTCCTTCTGGAAGGAATTTTGGAGAACACTCAAGGTTCTAAATGTAGACCTGCCATTTGACCTGCAATTCATAATAAATTATGGTATATGTATACCATGGAATACTATGCAGCATTTAAAAAAAGATGGAGATTTTCCCTCTTTTATGTTTACATAGATGGAGCTGGAAAATATTCTTCTTAGCAAAGTGTCTCAGAAATGGAAAAAAAAATATCCAATGTACTCAGTACTACTATGAAACCAATGAGTTTCCTGCAGTTTTGGGCTTTTGGAGATTTTTTTGTTTGTTGTGCTTTGGTTTTGCTAATTTATTTTGGTGCATCTATTCTGAACTTCCTCTTTTACTTTCATCTAAAGCAAGAACTCCTGTAATTTTGATCATGGCATTTTAGCCTCATTTATTATCTCTCTCTCTATTTCACTCGTTTCCATTGTGTCTTCTAATAGAGCCTTTACTACATTCCTCATCTTTCTCACATATATTGCTCATGGAACAGCTCCGATATCACCTTATGTTTTTGGTCTGTCTTCTTTCTTTCCTCTTCCCTTTACCCTCTCTCTCCTTTATTTGATACAACTTTATTTTTAATTTTCTTTATCTATTATTATTTTATTGTTTTTTTTTTTTTCCTATTCTTTATCATTGTTTCCTTTTTTCCTGAGTGCTGGGGTGGCATACTGTGGTCTGATGGGGAGGTGACAGCATAGTTTGGGTCAGGGTAGACAAGTGATCATGGTCTAGGGAGTCCTGCTACCTTTGTTCCTTGGAAGAGAATATTGGCAAGTCCACACTGTAGAATATTTTGTTTCTTTTTCATTTTTATTGATTTTTTCCATTTTTTTTGTTTGTGTTTGCTCTTTTCTTTCTCTTCCTATTTTTGACAGAGACAGAGTTTGGCTTTGTTCAGGCTGTTAGGGAGCTCCTGATTTTGAGCAACCCAAGTGTGGCTTAATACCATGCCAATCAATACCATTTCTTCTACCACTCTCATTCTCTTCCTGTCTTCATTTCGAACCAATGCTTCGGTTCTTTTCTTTCATCCCCATTCCTTTCTTTCTTATCTTTTTCTCTTTCTTTCTTTTTTTTGTTTCTTTCCTTTCCTATTCTTTCTCCCTCCTTGCACTTTACCCTTCTCTTCCTTTTCAACTAAGCTCTGAGACAAGATAATTTGAAGCAAAGGAGAAAGTGAGAAGGAAAAGGAAGACAAGGAGGTGAACAAGAATAAAGAATACATGAGGAGGAACTAACAGAAAATTAGGACAACATGAAAACTCAAAACAGAGGAATTACCCCCCCAGAAACCATGAGGTCGCTACTGCAGAAAACTCCATGGATTTGACAGAAAATGAATTTAAAATATGGATGATAAAGACAATAAAAGGAGTGAATGAGAAAATGGAAAGACAGAACCAAAACTCAGAAGTGAAATATGTATACTATAGAAAGGATATGGTGGAGCATAAGGAAATGAAGGAGCTGATCAGGGAATTTGAAGATGCAATGGAAAGTATCAAAAGTAAGTTAGACTATGGAGAGGAAAGAACCTCAGAGCTAGAGGATAATGTTTTTGAGTTAGTCCAGATAGTCAAAGAGGAAGAAAGAAGAGAGAGAAAGCACAACAGTTGCTTTGATAACAAGACTCCCTGAAACTTTCTAACATATGAATAATAGGTATATCTCAAAGGGAAGAAGATTTTCACAAAGGAATGGAAGTCCTGCTGAAGACTACCATAAATGAAAACTTCCCAAATTTTACTAAAGATCCAGACACACTCCTTTGAGGTAGATATATATATATATTTTTTATTGTTGGGGATTCATTGAGGGTACAAGAAACCATGTTACACTGGTTGCATTTGTTAGGAAAAGACCCTCTTACAATCGTATTTTGCCCCCAAAAGGTGTGGCACATACCAAGACCCCAAGACCCCACCCCCCTTTCTCCTTCCCTCTCTCTGCTCTTCCTTTCCCCACCCCTCCCTCATTCTTCCTCTCTCTGCTCTCCCCTTCCTTCACCTCCACCGTGTCAATAATTGTCATTAATTGTCCTCCTTTGAGGTAGATATTGAAACCTGGGTCATCTCAACTCAAACAGAGCTCCTCAAAGACACATCGTAATGAAACTGTCCAAAGTAAAGATGAAAGAAAAAATTCTTCAAGCATCAAGGAGTAAGTGCCAACTTACCTACAGGTGCAAATTTTTGTAGACTTCTCAAATGAAACTTTTCAAGCCAGAAGACAATGGTAATCCACCTTCAACATTTTAAGCAAAACAATTTTTACTCCAGAATTCTCTATTTTGCTAAATTAAACTTCAAAATTGATGGAGAAATTAAATATTTTGAGGAAATACAAACACTGAAGAAATTCACAACAACTCTAGCTCTACAGGAAATACTTAGCCCAATTTCCAACACTGACCATCACAATGGACCATCAGATTTCTAAACACCCAGAAACTAAAAGTGAACCTTAAGTTCCACAATCCTGCAAAGAATGAAACTAATAAATGACTTTCACAAAATAAGATGAATAAAACTACACCATACTGGTCAATTGTCTTAGTATACGTTAATGTTTTGAATTCACCACTGAAGAGCACAGGCTGACAACTGAGATAAAAAGCATGAGCCATCCATATGTTGTCTCCAGGAAACACACCTAGTCTTGAAGGAAAAATCAAGACACAGGGTTAAGGGATTGGAAACAGTGTATCAAACAAATGGAAATAAGAAGAAAAGAAGTGTTGCAAACTTATTTTCTGATACAAGCATACAAAATTAAGAACGACAAAGATGGACAAATTATACTGGTCAAAGGAACAATGCAAGACATTTCGTTTTTAAATATGTATGCACTCAACTTAAAAGCTCCCAGATTTATGGAATAGACCTTGATGAGTCTGAATCATATGACATCCCATAACATAAAGTCCCATTACATCAATTCTGACAGAGCTGGAGAGAATTCCTCTAGAGAGAAACTAAACAAAGATACAAAGTACTTAAATGTACCCTAGAACAAATGGAATTAATAGACATAAACAGAACACACCATCCTGAAGCTGAAGAACATACATTTTTCTCATCACCCCATGGAGCATAATCCCAAATAGACCACATCCTACAATCAAATCAAACCTTAGCAAAATTAAAACAGTGAAAATTATACCTTTTATCTCCTCAGACCATAGGCAATAAAGGTGGAACTCAACTCTAACAAAAACGTTCATCCCCACAGAAAGACATGGAAATTAAACAACCTTATGCTGAATGATAGCTGAGTTCAGGAAGAGATAAAAGAGGAAATTGTTAAATTCCTCAAATGTCACAACAATGAATACACAAGTTACCGAAACCTGTGGGATACAGCAAAAGCATTCTTTTTTTTTTTTTTTTGAGACAGAGCCTCAAGCTGTCAACCTGAATAGAGTGTCATGGCATTACAGCTCACAGCAACCTTCAATTCCTGGGCTCAAGCGAGTCTCTTGCCTCCACCTCCCAAGTAGCTGGGACCACAGGCGCCCGCCACAACGCCCGGCCATTTTTTGGTTGCAGCCGTCATTGTTCTTTGGCGGCCTGGGCTGGATTTGAACCCGCCAGCTCAGGTGTACGTGGCTGGCACCTTAACCCGTCGAGCCACGGGTGCCAAGCCAGCAAAAGCATTCTTAAGTGGGAAATGTAAATGCCTACATTAGAAAAACAGAATGACAGCATGTCAACAAACTCATGAACCGTCTGATGAAACTGGAATCACAAGAACAATCTAATGCAAAACCCAGCAGAAGAAAAGAAATAACCAAATTAAAACATAGATTAAGGAAATCAAAAACAAAACAATCATTCATAAAATTAACAAAATAAAAAGGAGGGGTTTTTTTGGAAAAAAATAAAATTGATAAACCTTTGGCTAGATTAACTAGAAACATAAAAGTAAAATGTCTAATATTCTCAATTGGAAATGATAAATAGAAAATAACAACAGATGCCACAGAGATACAAGAGGACTACAAGAAATTCTATGTCCAGAAATTTGACAATATGGGGTAAATGGATCAGTACCCTCTGTCTAGATTTAAACAAGAAGAAATAAGACTTCTTGAACAGACCAATTTCAAGAACTGAAATTGATTTAAAAAACAAACTAACTAACAAAACTCTCAGGGGGCACCTCTGGCTCAGTGAATAGGGTGTTGACCCCATATGTCAAGGGTGGGAGTTTGAACCTGGCCCCAGCCAAACTGCATCAAAAAATAGCCAGGCATCGTGACAGGCACCTGTAGTCCCAGATACTTGAGAGGCTGAGGCAAGAGAATTGCCTAAGCCCAGGAGCTGGAGGTTGCTGTTACACCACAGCAGTCTATCGAGGGCAACAAAGTGAGACTCTGTCCAAAATAACTCCCAACAGAAAAATGCCCTCGTCCAGGTGGCTTCACACCAGATATCTATCAAACCTTCAAAGAAGAGGTTATGCCCATACTGCAGAAATTATTCCAAAAAATTAAGATGGAAGGAATCTTCTTCAACATGTTCTACATAGCAAACATCACCCTAAAAACTTCAGACCAATTTCACTAAGAAATATAAATGCAAAAATTCTCAATAAAATCCTAGCCAATGGATTATAGCTACACATTAAAAAGATCATTCATCACGATCAGGTAGGTTTTATGTTAGGGATGCAAGGCTGTTTTAACATATGCACATCCATAAAACATAATTCGCCATACCAACAGAAGCAAATACAGAGACTATATGATCCTCTCAATAGATGAAGAAAAAGCATTTGACAAAATTCAGCATCCTTTTTTACATAGAACACTTAAAAATACAGGGATAGGTGGCACATTTCTTAAACTGATTGAAGACATATATGATTAACCCACAGCTAATATTATACTGAATGGAGTAAAACTGAAAACGTTTCCACCTAGAACTGGAACCAGACAAGGTTGTCCTCTATTGCCACTACTATTCAACATATTCAAGGTTGTCCTCTATTGCCACTACTATTCAACATATTGTGGACATTCTAGCCAATACAATAAGCTAAGAGAAACAACATATTCAAGGTTGTCTTCTATTGCCACTACTATTCAACATATTGTGGACATTCTAGCCAATACAATAAAGCTAAGAGAAGGAAATAAAGGACTTCCAAATGGCAGCATAGGAGGTCAAACTCACAGTCTTTGCAGATGCTATGATCTTACACTTAGAGAAATCAAAAGAATCAACCACAAGACTCCTGGAAGTGATCACAAAATATAGTAATATCTTAGGATATAAAATCAATGTCTACAAATCAGTAGCCTCTGTATATGCCAATAAGAGCCAAGATAAAAAGCTAATTGAAGATACAATTTCCTCCACATTAGGTTCAGAGAAAATGAAATACCTAGGAATAAACCTAACAGAAGAAGTGAAGGACCTTTACAAAGATAATTATGAAACCCTACGAAAAGAAATAGCAGAACATATTAACAAACCATGCTCAGGTATGGGAAGAATCAACATTTTTAAAATGTATTACTACCCTAAGCAATCTACAGATTCATTGTAATCCTCATTAAAATGTTACCATCATACTTTCAAGATTTGGAAAAATCAATTCTTTTTTTTTTTTTGTATGAAACTAGTTAAACTCCATATAGCCAAAGCAAATCTTAGTAATAAAAACAAATCTAGGAGGCATCTTTCTACCACGTATTAGGTTATATTACAAGGCCATACTGATCAAAACCGCATGATATTGGCACAAAAATAGAGACTTTGACATTTGGAAACAAATAGAAAATTATGAGATGAAACTAACATCTTACAGCCATCTGATCTTTGATAAACAAAATAAGAATAAACACTAGGTAAAAGAATCCCTACTCAATAAATGATATTGGGAGAACTGGATAACTATATGTAAAAGATTAAAACTAGACCCACACAAATTTTGCCCTGGTTTTTCACCTAACATATTGGTACAAATATACTTCTGTTAGTGTAGGAGACTAGGAGACAGGGCTGAGACCAGATTTGAGGCTTTAATGTCAGATACAGGTGTTAAAATAAACAACTCTTAAGCATATGTTAACTGTAGGCCCTAATAAGAACTGGATTCAACTAACTTCAACTGGCTTGCCAGCTACCTTGCCACCTTGCATCAACCTTGGTTATTTACAATATTGTTTATGTAGTGGTTTTAAAATTTCTCAACCCTTGAAATCATCATGACATTTTCAAAACAATCATATAAAGTATAAAAATGGAATGGAAGTCATTTCTTTTTTTTCTTTTCTATTTTTTTGCAGTTTTTGGCCGGGACTGGGTTTGAACCTACACCTCTGGCATATGGGGCCAGCGCCATACTCACTGAGCTACAGGCGCCACCCAAGGGAAGCCATTTCTAAGAATTAGTAACAAAATCATAGTAAAAGCCAATACTCTAGCCTTGAATATTCCTCCCCTCAATCAATAAGACTACAAAAGATCTAAAACAAGTTCTGGCCAGTACAGCTGCCTCTTTTGAGCTTTCCCACTTTCCTCCTTGAGAGTCAACTTTCACATTTTATAAAAATATATCTCTTGGTGCATCCTGAATTTCTTTTCCCAAAGAACACCACAAACTTGGAAATCCCTCCAGTTGGAGGCTGGAAATGCTTCCATGTCATTATTAGGAAATATCACTTTAAAGGAAATGTTGTATTCCATTTTCAATATACTGTAATACATCTCACCCTCCATAGCAAATTGGCATTTAGTGTGTGTTGATCTTTTTCTCTATCTCATAATTGTTGTATGCCAATGTATATTGCTTAATTTCTAAAAGTTAACATGATTATATTAGAAATAGATAAAAGGAAATAATAATATATTTGACTCCCTACTGTAGGGGCACAGTCATTTGCACCCTTATAAGGTCAATCATTTTGGGAAGGCAAGTTTAAAGACTTTTGTGAGTTAGAAAGGAAAAATCCTGGTAGGATTTTCCAGGCTACTCCCTTAAGATGATTAACTGCCTTCACATGGTCAGTGAAAGGATTATTACTTAACATAAGAATAACCTTGATAAAGTAGTTATCAGTTAAGCCAGTTAAACCTTAGCCAATAGGGATAGTTTTACATAATAAGTGGTTATCAGTTAGTCCAATTTATCCATAGACCTGTAAGTACCAGGCTGTAAAAGGCCTGGGGTCAGGTTAAAGTCATATGTTTATTGATTAAGTCATAAGATTAAGTCATGTGCTTGTTGATTAAGTTATGTGCCTATATAAGCCTTGTTGGAAGAAATAAATTTGCTGAAATGCCTGAGTGAGCTTCAGCCACTGAACTGTCTGAGTGAGCATCAGCCATCAAACATTCTGTCTGTGGTGCTACCTCTGTGTCATTGATCAGGGGGGCTGGGTGGCAGCAACACCCTACACATTTCTAAATCACTTTCCAGAAAGTATGTGCTTAATTATACATCTGTGGGGAATATAATAAGATATGCTTCTCAACATCATGTATCATTTTCAATGCCCAATTGATAAGACAAAGGCAATATTTGGATAGTCATTTACTTACTGCTTATTTCATCACACATTAGGTGACAAGTTTTCAAAATTTTTGGTCCTATGCTTTGTTTTATAATTTTTTGCATACCCACAAATACACATACACCAACAAGTGTATGTGTTGGTGTATGTGTATGAGATATGTGCATATGATGCACATTCAGTGGTTTTTTTTCTAACATCAATTACTTCTCTAATATCAAGTTGGCCTACAACAAATAAATTCAATTATAATGCTGTGTATCTGGAGGTAGCATCATGCTATGGTTTGATATTTAACCGTCCAAACCTCATATTGCAATTTGATTCCCCCATGTTGGCAATAGGGTCTAACAGGAGGGCTATGGGTCATGGAAGTAGATCTCTTGCAAATGGTTTGGTGCTGCCCTTGAGTAATGAGTGAGTTCTCTTCACACTCTGTTAGTTCTCACTTGAGTTGCTTGTTTAAAAAAAAGGAAGGCTCCTCCCTCTCCCCCTAACTTCCCCTTCTTTTCACATGATCTCTATACATAATAGCTCCTCTTCATCTTTGGTTATGAGTGAAATGAACCTGAGGCCCTAACTACAAGCATATACGGGTGTCATATTTCTTGTACAGTCTGAAGAACCATGAGCTAGATAAATCTCTTGTCTTTATAAGTTGCCCAGCTTCAGGTATTCCTTCACAGAAAAACAAAAAAATGACTAAGGCATACCAAATCCCACAAGTTGAAAGGGTCAGACTCTACAGACTACCCACACTACAGATGCCAACATAAAGTCTCAGGTAAGCCATACTTCTGACAGTTCAGATATATACTGAGGATTCCCATAGCCCCTCCACAAGGTAACAAATAGTGAGAATAGCTCACAGAACTCAGAAAAGCACTTATGTACACCAGTTTATTATAAAGAGTACAACACAAGAACTCTTAAATGGATGAGATACAGAGGATAACGTTTTGGAAGACGGGTAAGAGTGTCTAATCTTTCTCTAGGCATGCTACCCTTCTAGTAAGGTGTCATATTCATAATCTAGAAAATCTCTGAATTTCTTTGTTCAAGTGTTTTTATACAGCTCAGTTTCAAATTCTACTTCCCTCTTTCCAAAAGTTCAGTGGGTAAGGATGATTGTTCTATCTCTCTAATCACTTAGTCCTTCTATGACCAGCCTTATTCTGAGACTAGCTAGGGGGCCCACCCTAAGTAAATTGAATAAATTAAGGTGTAATTGAAAGGAGTTTATTTGAATAACATAGATAACTTCACAATACTCAGGAAATTACAAGTTTTTTATTAAAAGCTGTCTGCCAAGAATCAGGGACAAAGACACTGCATACCTACATCACTTATGCAATTTTTATAATTAATTAATAATAAAATTAGTTATTGAATTAATGTATTTACACTTCTTTATTTACAGTAATTTTTTTCAGTTTATTTTAAATGACCTTTGAAGAGATGACATGTTATGTTACAATATTTCTAGAACCATTGCATCTTTTGTAATAATATTATTATTTTTATTCTTCAATCTCCATCAATTTCAAGATAAGTTTATTATTCATTTACATTTTCTTTTTATTTTTAATTTCAAAATTATTTTATCTACATGCAAATTATTTTATTTTTATTAAAATGTGTCATTATTAGTAAACTAATTTTTCAATGTTATTAGTTTGAAAATTTTTAGTTTTCTTAAAAAATTTTAAGGAAAATAAAAATAAATAAACATTAAACTCTATGTTTTAATACCATGTCTTATTGGAAGGCCACATTTTTAGCAAGAATAGTATGCTTTTGGAGGAAGTATAAAGGGAATAGGTTAATCAACAAATGAAAGTTATTTTAATTATAATAAAAGAAGATTTTGTCAACTACAGGTGAAACCATCCATATTAAAATGATGTGGAACCACAAGGTATAAGTAGTAATCAAAACCTAATTCCTATAAAAGTATAAACATAGTCAGAAATTAACCAACCATTGTTCCTTAATATCCTTGCTGCTATAATTGGGTAGTACTTAATAGCACTGTCCTCCCTGACAGGCACAAGGTTTGGGACTCCTCACAACTGCTTCTATAGATAACATTGTAAATTTTAAGACTAATATTTGAGGTGATTTTCAAACTCTATATTCTGGAGATCCACTGATGTCAACCATACCTATGGATAAGCATGGGAACAGAACAATAACCCAGAAAACCCCTACTCAGGAAACCTACAAACCAAGAAGACAATTTCTACATACCAACCCTATGAGTTCATCCCCTGCCAATCCAGCACACCCAGTTCTCTAGACATTTGCCCACCAAACTATCTTTAAATGCCATGCCTTCTCTCCAAAATTGTTGGAGAGACGGATTTGAGAAATTACTCCCATATCCTTGACTGGTGCCTTGCAAAATAAAATTCTTCTCTGCTGTAATACTTGCTGCCTCAGTATTTTGGCTCTTAATGGATTAGAGGGCTTGGGAAGTAACACTGTGAAACTAAATACTTGGTTCTCTTTCTGATTTTCATAAGTGATCTCATTATGGGGAAGGAATCCTCACAACTCTGATAAGAGTACAGTCATCTTGGGAGGACATCCTGTGATAGGAAGCAGGTCAGAGAACAAATGGCATGGTAATAGCAACACCGTCCCCACACTCTTGGTATGCTCCAAGGCCAGAGATTCTGGGAAACATCAGAATCTCCTACCCTGGTCCTAACTGACACTAAAGATAAGGCTCTGGTGCAAGATTACCACTTTTGCAGAAGGCTGTAATTCTAAGATGAGTCCCTGACATAGCATCATTCGCTTTAACGAAAAAAGATAGCACCTCTCAACTGCATTCCAACTACACTAACAAAAGCCTCTTGAACCTGTGTGAGAGCGAACTGACTCCTGGCCAGACTTCACTCTGATCTTTCTCTTTCCCTCTTCTAATAAATACTTTCTAATCCCTGAATTGGCCCCCCTTTCCTTTTTTCAGGCCCTTTCTTCAACTCTATTCTGGTAAATATCACTCATTACTTAGGTTGTTCTGACTTTGTGTGTATGTGGGTGTGTGGTGTATTATTTGATTCTTTTTTGTTCCTGGTGTACACAAACTATAGCAGACCAGATCCTGGCCTAACAAGCAGGCTTAGATTCTCAATTAAGAAAAAGCAAGTCTAAATATCTATAGCAAGACTTCTAATAAAAATAATAGAGAGCAAAGAAAGAATTCATTTAAACATAAAATTCTAATCTTTGAATTTTAAGATCATACTGAAGTAATCAAAATGTATAGCACCAATTGTAAATAAAAAGAAGTTAAGGGAGTTCTGGGAAGATGGCTGATTAGTAGCAACTCTTGGCAGAGGCTCTTGACCAGAGGGAGAAAAAATGGACAGAAATGGACAGAATGAAAACAAAGGTGGGGAGCAGAGCCAAGAAAGAAGTTTGGCAAGCTGTGACTCCAAGTTAGAGCATTCAAAAAAACAAATTACAGGTACAAAGACTATAGAGGATAGGAGACCCCTACCCCAAAAGAGAGGCCTGCCACAGTTTCTCTGTGAGCAAGCAGAGAACAAATGACCTCTCTCATTTTAGGTCATTGGAGACAGCCGCTAAACACCAGGTCTCTTTTTCCATGGAGACTATCATTGCAAGCCTTCCTCAAGAGAAAGGAAAGACTGGAAGTTAACAACTTAATGGGACATCTCAAGCAACTGGAAAAGAAAGAACGTTTCAATCCCAAACTCAGAAGAACAAAAGAAATAACAAAAATGAGAGCAGAATTAAATGAAATTGAAAACAAAAGAATTATACAACAGACCAATAAATCAAAACGTTGGTTTTTTGAAAGGCCAATAAAACAAATAAACCTTTGGCTAACTTAATCAGGATAAAAAAGAGTAAAATCTCTAATTTCATCAATCAGAAATGGTAAAGATGAAATAACAACAGACTCCTCATAAATTCAAAAAATCCTTAATGAATATTACAAGAAAGTTTATTCTCAGAAATATGCAAATCTGAAGGAAATTGACCAATACTTGGAAGCACGCCATCTTCTAAGACTTAGTCAGAATGAAGTGGAAATGTTGAACAGGCCTATATTAAGTTCTGAAATAGCATCAACTATAAAAAATTCTCCTAAAAGAAAAGCCTGGGACCAAATGACTTCATGTCAGAATTCTACCAAACCTTTAAGGAGAAACTACTACCTTTATTACTCAACCTTTTCCTTAATATAGAAAAAGAAGGTATGCTACCCAACACATTCTATGAAGCAAACAACACCTTGATCTCCAAATCAGGAAAAGACTCAATAAGAACAGAAAACTATAGACCAATATCACTAATGAATATTGATGCAAAAATATTCAATAAGATCCTAACAAACAGAACCCAGCAACACATCAAACAAATTATACACCATGACCAAGTGGGTTTTATCCGTGGTTCTCAAGGTTGGTTCAATATACATAAATCTATAAATATAATTCAGCACATAAAAAAATTAAAAAACAAAGACCATATGATTCTCTCAGTTAATGCAGAAAAAGATTTTGATAATATGCAGCATCACTTCACACTTAAGAAAATTGGTATAGAAGGGACATTTCTTCAACTGATAGAAGACATCTACAGCAAACCCATAGCCAATATCATATTGAATGGCGTTAAACTGAAATCATTTCCACTCAAATAAGGAACCCGGTAATGTGGCCCATTGTCTCCACTGCTCTTTAATATTGTAATGGAAGTTTTAGTCATTGCAATTATGGAAGAAAAGGAATAAAAGGATTCCATATAGGCTCAGAAAATGATATGATTGTATATCTGGAAAATACCAGGAATTCTACTACAAAACTGTTAGAAGTGATCAAGGAATACAGCAGTGTCTCAGGCTACAAAATCAACACTCATAAATCTGTAGCCTTTAATATGCCAACAATAGCCAAGCTGAAAAAACAGTCAAGGACTCCATTCCATTCACAGTAGTGCCAAAGAAGATGAAGTATCTGGGAGTTTACCTAACAAAGGACGTGAAAGATCTCTATAAAGAGATCTATGAAACTCTAAGAAAAGTAATAGCGGAAGATGTTAACAAATGAAAAAACATACCATGCTCTTGGCTGGGAAGAATCAACATTGTCATAATGTCCATATTACCTAAAGCAATATACAATTTTAATGCAATTCCAATTTAAATTCCACTGTCATACTTTAAAGATTTTGAAAAAATAATACTTTGTTTTATATGGAATCAGGAAAAGCCTCGAATAGCCAAGACATTACTTAGAAATAAAACTAAAGCAGGAGGAATTACACTATCAGACCTCAGACTAGTGATCAAAATAGCATGGTACTGGCACAAAACAGAAAGGTAGATGTATGGAACAGAACAGGGAACCAAGAGATTAACCCAGCTACTTACTGTCATTTGATCTTTGACAAGCCAATTAAAAACATTCAGTGGGGAAAAGATTCCCTATTTAACAAATGGTGCTGGGTGAACTGACTAGCAACCTGTAGAAGACTGAAATTGGACCCACACCTCTCACCATTAACTAAGATAGACGCTCACTGGATTAAAGATTTAAACTTGAGACATAAAACTATAAAAATATTAGAAGAAAGTGCAGGGAAAACACTTGAAGGAATTGGCCTGGGTGAATATTTTATGAAGAGGACTGCCCAAGCAATTGAATCAGCATCAAAAATACACTACTGGTACCTGATCAAACTAAAATGCTTCTGCACAGCCAAGAACACAGTAAGTAAAGGAAGCAGACAGCCTTCAGAATGGGAGAAGATACTTGCAGGTTATACCTCCAACAAAGATTTAATAACAAGAATCCACAGAGAACTCAAACGCATTAGCAAGAAAAGAACAAGTGATACCATTTCAGCATGGGCAAGGGACTTGTCTCTGAAGAAGACAGGCACATGGCCTACAGACACATGAAAAAATTCTCATCATCTTTAATCATCAGAGAAATGCAAATCAAACCTACTTTGAGATATCATCTATCTCCAGTAAGTTTAGGCCACATCACAAAATCCCCAAACCAAACATGTTGGCACGGATGTGGAGAAAAGGGAACACTTCTACGTTGCTGGTGGGAATGCAAACTAATATGTTCCTTTTGGAAAGATGTTTAGAGAATACTTAGAAATCTAAAAAGAGACCTGCCATTCGATCCTGTAATTCCTCTACTAGGTATATATCCAGAAGACCAAAAATCACATTATAACAAAGATATTTGTACCAGAATGTTTACTGCAGCCCAATTCATAATTACTAAGTCATGGAAGAAGCCCAAGGGCCCATTGACCCATGAATGGATTAATAAATTGTGGTATATGTACACCATGGAATATTATGCACACTTAAAGAAAGATGGAGATTTTACCTCTTTCATGTTTACATGGATGGAGTTGGAACATACTCTTCTTAGTAAAGTATCTAAAGAGTGGAAGAAAAAATATCCAATATACTCAGCCCTACTATGAAACTAATTTATAGCTTTCATATGAAGGCTATAACCAAATTATAGCACAAGAATATGGGGAAAGGGGCAAAGGGGGGGAAAGGATGGGTGGAGAGAGGGCATTTGGTGGGACCACACCTACAGTGCATTTTACAAGGGTACAGGTGACATTTACTACATGTAGAATATAAATATCTTTATACAGTAACTAAGAAAATGCCATGAAGGCTATGCTAACCTGTTTGATGAAAATATTTCAGATTGTATATGAAACCAGCACATTGTGCCCATGGATTGTATTAATGTACACAGCTATGATTTAATAATAAAAAAACTATCTGTTACTTCCAAATAAAGTGTAAGAAATTAAAAAAAAAGAATTTCATCTTACCTTGAAGAATAAAAATGGACTCAGGGTAGAGGGATGGCCATCTATAATACAGTCAAATGGCAACCAAAATAAAGCAGGGTTTGCAATTTTTTTTGCATATACAATTGGCTTTAAACCAACAAAAATAAAGATAAAGATAGTCACTCCATATTTGTCAAGGGAAACATCCAAAATGAAGTGATTTTTTATAATTAACATTTATGCACCCTACCAGACTGCTTCTCAATTAATAAAGCAAACCCTAATGGAGGTGAACAACTTGATATCTTACAGCACTATGATAGTTGGAGTTTTTAACACCCCTTTCACTGTCTTGTATAGATTCTCTAAGAAGAAACTAAACAAAGAAATATTAGACTTAAATCTACCCTAGAACAAACAGACTTAACAGACCTCTACAGAACATTTCATTCTATTAAAATTGAATTCACATTATTCTCATCAGTCCACAGACCATCCCTCCAAATTGATCATATCTTAGGACACAAGTCTAAACTCAGCAAATTTAAAAGAATAGAAATTATTCCTTATATTTTCTCAGATCACCATGGAATAAAAATTCAACTCAACAGCAAGAGGAATCCTCATACCCAAACAAAGTCATGGAAACTAAATAATCTCAGGCTGAATTATAGCTGGGTTAAAGATTAAGAAATAAATCACCAAATTTTTGAAACAAAATGATAATGAAGACACAAATCATCAAAACCTGTGGGATACTGCAAAGGCAGTCCTCAGGGGGGGAATTCTGGCATTGAAAGCTGCCATTAAGAAAAACGGAAGAGAGGAAGCCAAGAACTTAATAGATCATCTCAAGCAACTGGAAAAGAAAGAACCTTCCAACCTCAAAACTCAGCAGAAGAAAGAAAATAACTAAAAGTAGTGCAAAATTAAATAAAATTAAAAACAAAAGAATCATTCAAAAGATCAACAACAAAAAAGTTGTTTTTTTGAAAAGATTAATAAAATTGATAAACCTTTGGAAAACCTAACCAAAGACAGAAAAGTAAAATCTCTAATATCATCTCCTAGAAACTATAAAGGAGAAATAATAATAGACACCTCAGAAACTCAAAAAATCCTCAATGATTACTATAAAAAATTCTATTCCTAGAAATATGAAAATCTGAAGGAAACATACGAATACCTGGAAGCATGCCACCTTCCTAGACTCAATCAGAAAGAATTAGAAATCTTGAATAGATCTATACCAATCACTGAAAGAGCATCAACAATATGTAGACCCCCCCACCAAAAAAAAAAAAAAAAAGTCCAGGACCAGATGGCTTCATATCACAATTCTACCAGGCCTTTAAAGTGGAACTAGTACCTATATTATACAACATTTTCCAAAGCATAGAAAAGGTAGGAATCCTTCCCAACACATTCCAAGAAGCAAATATCACTGTGATCCCCAAACGAGGAAAGAATGCAACAAAGAAAGAAAATTATAGACCAATATCTTTAATGAATATTGATGCAAAAATAGTCAATAAAATCTTAGCAAACAGAATTCAACAACACATCAAAAAAATTATGCACCATGATCAAATTGGTTTTATTCCAGGGCTACAAGATTGGTTCAACATATAAAAATCTATAAATATAACACATCAAATCAATAAAATAAAAAAGAAAGACCACACGATTCTCTCAATTGATGCAGAAAAAGCTTTTGATAATATCCAGCATCCTTTCATGATCAGAACACTTGCGAAAAATAGGCATAGAAGGGCCATTTCTTAAACAGATAGAGGCCATCTACAGCAAATCCACAACTAATATCATATTGAATGGAGTAAAATAGAAAACATTTCCAATCAGATCTGGAACTAGGCAAGAAAACCCATTGTCTCCAGTGCTACCCAACACAGTAATGGAAGTCTTAGCCATCACAATCAGCCAAGAGAAGGCAATCCAACTATGGGTAAGGGTATCCAACTATGGCCAGAGGAGATCAAACTCACTCTTTGTAGATGATATGATCCTATATCTGGAAAATCCCAGGGACTCAAGTATAAAACCCTTAGATGTGATCAAGAAATACAGCATCTCAGAATACAAAATCAGTACTTACAAATCAGTAGCTTTTATATAGGCCAACAATTGTCAAGCTAAAAATATAGTCAAGGACTCTATTCCTTTTACAGTAATGCCAAAGAAGTTGAAATATCTGGGAATTTACCTAACAAAGGATGTGAAAGATCTCTATAAAGAGAATTATGAAACTCTGGGAAAAGAAATACCTGAAGATGTTAATAAATGGAAAAACACACCATGCTTATGGCTTGGTATGAAAAATCAACATTGTTAAAATGGCCATACTACCAAAAGCAATCTACAGATTTAATGCAATCCCTATGAAAGCACCATCATCATACTCTAAAGAGCTTGAAAGAATAGTGTTTAATTCTATATGGAATCATAAAAAACCTTGAATAGCCAAGACATTACTGAGAAATGAGAACAAATCAGGAGGTGTAACGTTACCAGACTTCAGGCTATACTATAATTTTATAGTGATCAAATAGCATGGTACTGGCCCCCAAACAGAGAATTTATGGAACAGAATAGAGAATCAAGAGATGAACCCAGCTACTTATTGTCATTTGAACTTTGATGAGTCTATCAAAAACTTTTGTGGGGGAAATACTCCCAATTTAACAAATGGTACTGGGTGAACTGGCTGGTGACCTGTAGAAGACTGAAACTGGACCCCCGCCTTTCACCATTAATAAAACATTGATTTTCCTTGAATAAAATACTTTAACTTAAGACATGAAATTATAAAAATATTAGAAGAGAGAGTAGGGAAAACACTTGAGGAAATCAGCCTGGAGAATATTTTATGAAGAGGACCACCCAGGCTATTGAATCAACTCCAAAAATTCATTACTGGGATCTGATCAAACTAAAACTCTTTTGCACAGCCAAGAGCACTGTAAGCAAAGCAAACAGACAATCTTCACAATGGAGAAGATTTTTGCAGATTATGCTTCTGACAAATGTCTGACAACTAGAATCCACAGAGTACTTGAACTAATCAATAAAAAAAGAACAAATAATTCCATTTCTATGTGTGTAAGAGACTTGAACAGAAACATTTCTGAAAAATACAGGTGCATGGCCTACACACACACATGAAAAAATGCTCATCCTCTTTAATAATCAGAGAAATGCAAATCAAAACCACTTTGAGCTCTTCTATCTCTCTTTTCTCCCCCATGTGTCTCATGTGTGTGTCTCTCTCTCTACCTTCTCTCCTCTCCTCTCCCTTTTCTCTCTTTCTTCTCTCCTCCTTAATGCTGCTCTGCAGCATCCCCTGCCAATAAAGAACTTTCGTACAAAAAAAAAAAAAAAACACTTTGAGATATCATCTGACTTCAGTAAGACTAGCTCATATAACAAAATCCCCAAACTAAAAATGGTGGCATAGATGCGGAGAGAAGGGAACACTTTTACATTGCTGGTGGGAATGCAAGCTAATATCGCCTTTTTTGGAAAGAAGTTTGGAAAATACTCAAGGAACTAAAGGTAGGTCTACCATTTGATCCTGTAATTCCTCTACTAGGTATTTATCAGATGATAAAAAATCATTATACAACAAAGACATTTGGGCCAGAATGTTCATTGCAACTCAATTCATAATTACGAAGATGTGGAAACAGCCTGGATGCCCATTGACCCGTGAATGGATTAACAAATTGTGGTATATGTACACTAAGGAATACTATGCAGATATAAAAAGATGGTGACTTCACATCTTTTATGTTTATCGGGATGGAGCTGGAACATATTCTTCTTAGTAAAGTATCGCAAGAATGGAAATAAAAAGTATCTGATGTAGTCAATACTACTACAAAATCAATATATAATCACCTACACATTCATACAAATGGTAAAACATAACTATAACCCAGAAAGTAGAAGGGAAGAGGAGAGAGAGGGGAGGAGAGAGTTTTGGGGGCAACATTACCTAACATGCATCATGCAATGGTACATTTAAACTATTAAGATTATAATTGTGATGGATGTGTTAATCAGTTCAATGTAAACATTTCACATTGTATATCAAATCAGCATACTGAACCCCATAAATTCATGAATGAATACAGTTATGATTTAATAAAAACAAAAACAAAAAATAAATTACAAAAAGAAATTAAAGTCTCTTTTTTCTCTCTCTCGCTCACACCACACACACACACACACACACACACACTCCAGACACTCCCATACAAATACACCACATATAGTTTCAAGTAAAAGGTATATGTACCTTATTTTCCTCACACATTGTACCATCCTCTACATAGGTCTGATCCCTTCTTGAAGAATTTCTTAAATGTGCAGTTAAACATACAATGTTATCAAGATAGGTATACTGAATATCATGGTCTTTTATTGGTACTATATCTGCACGTGTCCAATGGCAAACTAGTTTCCCACAAAGGATATACCTGGAAATATAAAGTATAAAAAATTATCCATTTTTACTAGGTACACAATATTAGGTAAAACAATTCAAAATATGAGGATAATTCAAAATATTACTGAGATAATTTACCCCAAAGCTATTCTGATTATATAGGGTTTCATGAAGGACAACATATAAATCTATTGGTATACATTGCCAATCTGTTAGAGGTGAGTGTAATAAATGTGCTCTGCAATACACACACACAACCCATACACAAGCACTTGGGGGATGTACAATTTTCTAAATACGCACTTGTAATTGCATTGTCTACGACAGTTTCCAAATTTGTCATTTTGATAATTAATTTCCTCTGAACACAGATAAGGACCTCCTTTGGCAACTGAAATCATAACAAGTTAGTTATTAAGAGTAAAAAATATTATAAGATCATGGTTTGGTTAGTCAGTATAGAGACAATTAAAAAATAATAATGCCCAGTCAGTGTCATCTGCTATACATTTTGTATGTCATCAACTGCTATATAAAGAGAAACACTAAAAACCACCCACTTGAGAATAGAAAAATCTATATTACCATGCAGAAATGACTGAGAAGTAAAACAGTAATTTTTTCTCTTATCTACTATTTTAATAGTCTCCTCTCTTTCTACCAAATACCAGAAATTTGACTAATGTCCTATTATTTGTTTCCTGTAGCTATTAAATCCATTTTGCCCCTTGATAACATTCAAAGCTTCTTTGGTTTGCAATTTTGTTTTTAAATTTGATTGTAAACAACAACATCTTTTAGAATGGCTATAGGCTGGATTACTGACTTTAGAATAACTAAATGAACCCCAGAAAAAAAAAAAAGAAAACTATTACATTTTCCAAATAACTTTACACATTGTCTATCCAGATCTCGGCATACTCCTGAACGGCAGTAGGCAGTCCTATTATTACATGGTTCCATATCAGCAGCTTGGAAATCAGGCACACAAAACTCCGATGTTCCATTGCAATATTCAGGAAAATCACAAAGATCTCTACTTCGCCTACATAAATGTCCTCTTTCACTTATCTGTGAAAGACAAAGAAAAGCAAATACACATGTTTTTCAGGTTCAGTCAAGTTTTGCTCCCTTATCAAGGATTGAAATGGATATCAAGAATGAAAATCTCTTCCCCTTTGAAATATCGTACACTATGTACTAAAAAACCATAGAGCTGTAATGACCTGTATGTATCATGAATGCTTATATGAGAAATGTTATTTAAAAGGCAAGTAAAGCTACTAGATTATACAGACTAAAAACTCTATTGTGACTTTTTGAACCAAAAAGGCAGCTGAGCATAAATTGGATTCATCTCAAGTATGTGTTTTTCTGTGGTTTGTTTCACCATGACCACGCAGCATCAAGCTACAACTGACCATTACTTAGTTGGTATTGTGTGGTACTGATTAAAATGGATTTTTTAAAAATTACCTACAGAAATATGTAAGTAATGATAGGGAATATGTTAATCAATTCAAGGGTTAGCAAAATAGCTGATTAAACTACCTTTCACATCTTTGCACTTGAGTAGGAGTAGTGTTTACTTAAGTTGAAAATTTATGAGAAAAATAATTAAATCAAATCTCTAAATTTTACACAAGCTTTGGTAAAACTTGCATGTCTGTGGGTATTTTGTTTGTTTTGTTTCACTATTTTTAATAAGATGTTCATAACTAGCTACATTCTGTCATGCTGAAAAGAATTCATACTACCCAAATAATCTGGAATTCCTATTGAGTGCAAAAATTGGATGAGTCTCCAGTAAATATTCAAGCTACACAGTGAAGAGCAAAGAAAAGAAGGTTGCAGGAAACCTAAGGACATCTTCTGAATCCTGAAATTAGTTGGGTTTGCAGTGGGTTTCTGTCATTTACTAACACGGTAAATAATCAACCTGAAAATATGTGGTATAAATAATAGAAAATATGTTTAATATTAAACTTTCAAGGAATCATGAAACTGCCTATATTAAAATAATGTATAGCCATAAGGTAAAATTAGAAATAAAAACCTGATTTTTATACAAGTATAGATATAGCTAGAAGTTAATTGATTGTTCCTTAAATTTCTTACTGCTGTAACTGATTACTGCTTAATGGAATGTATCCTCCCTGACAGGCACAAGATTTGTGATGTTTCCAACTGCTTCTATTGATAGTTTTAATACTGTGAAGCCTAAAACTGGTCTTTCAGATATTTTTATACTCTTCATTCAAGAGGATCCACTGATGTTAATCAGACCCATGGACAGACCTGCAGAACAAGTGGAATTGAAATTGGGAAAGATATTTTCCACATTTATTGACAATTGCATATTTTTCCTTGCAAGAAGTGATCCAAACCCTGGAAGAAGTGGTAGTCAAATAGTGCACAGTCTGGTGAATAAGGTAAATGACAGTTTCCAAGTCTAGTTTCTATAGTTTGAGCACTGTTGTTTGTGTGACATGTGGTTGAACGCTGTCTTGCAAGATTAGCCTCTCTTTTGACAAATCTTAGCTACTTACTTGCAGGAATCCTCATTATTTCATCCAATTGGTTGCAATAGACATTGGCTATAATTGACTGACCAGATTTCACAAAGCTGTAGTGTCTAGTACCAATACCAAGCCACCTAACAGACAACCATTAGCTTTATTTATTTTTATTTATTTATTTTTTTTGCCTGTGTTTGCTTTCATTTATTTATTTATTTTTTGACATAACCTTCATGGGATTTTCTCATTTATTGCGTGAAAACATTTGTGTTCTGCATTTAGTAGGATTCACCTGACCCTTCCAAGATGCATCTCAAGTGTGATCCCACCCTTTACCTTCTCTCCACCCACCCTCCCCTCTTCCCTCCCTTTCCCATTTCCCTATCTTCTTGTGCTATAACTGGTTTTGATAAATACTTGATTTTTCACTGTGGTTCAGCACTTGATATTTGTCCAAACATTGTGCTAAGTGCTTGTAATTGTCAAAAAAATCTATTGATCACATGTAATAATATAGTATAGAAATTATGCACCTCTGTGAATCATTTATCTTCTGAGAATATTTATCTTCTGACACTTGTTTAATTTACACAGAACCAATTGATGTAGCTTCTTCCACTTGTTACCAAAAGTCCAATATTGTGAGAATACCAACATCAAACCTTACTGCTAATTCATAGGTAAGTTGAAAGCCACTATAGCTTTTAGTTCATAAATATACATTTTGGTCTCAGGTCACCAACATGGCTCATTTTCAAGATTAAAAAACACCAGAATGAAATATTTCAAAGCATTGTGCAGGCATTAGCTACGTCTTTCCCAAACACTTAGTTGGTATTTTGAGCTGTTTGCACTGCATCGATTCCAAGATGGAACTCATCTTTAAAAATAACACAAAACTTTCACTTATCTATGGTTTTACAAAATTTGCTGTAATTTTTTTTTTAAAGCAGTCTCACTTTGTCACCCTGGGTAGTGTGTTATGGAATCACATCTCACAGCAACCTCAAACTCTTGTGCTTAAGTGATTCTCTTGCCTCAGCCTCCCAAGTAGCTGGGACTAAAGGTGCCTGACACAATGCCTGGCTAATTTTAGAGACAAGGTCTTCCTCTGGCTCAGGCTGGTCTTGAACCTGTGAGCCCAGGCAATCACCTGCTTTGGCCTCCCAGAGTCCTAGAATTACAGGCATGAACCACCATTCCTGGTCTTACTCTAATTTTTTTTTTTGAAAGATAATCACAGGCTAAAGTGTACATTTGAAAGAATGAGGATGTTCCTTCACAATAAAAAAAAGGGGGGGTGGTGGTGGAGCAAGATGGCAGTCTAGAGATAGCTTCTTTGTAGCTATGCATACTAAGATCAGGGAGAAAAGACTCCAGAGATTTCTGGCTTGTGGGCTCTGCCCAGAAACATTCCGTCAGTGGCACAGGGAGGCAAGGGGAGACCTCAGAATCCCAGAGGAGGATGGAAGCAGCAGAGAAGCTGAAAAAGGGAAAGTACTTGCATGTTGGCAGAGGCCAGCCAATATGGTGGCAGCCACAGTTTACAGACAGAGAAGGCCTGCCCTACAGGTTTTCTTTTATTTGGACCTGAACACTTGGTTGAGTTACTGTGAGAGAGCTTTGGAGAGTGAGTGAGTGATCTTTAACAATGCCTAGGGGCTGAACTGAGTCAAGGGGGCAGAGTGGAGCTTTCATTGTTCAGCTGCAGGTTGGGTACAGCCATTATGGGAAAACTGCCTTCAGGCTCAGCCCTCAGGGTCCTACTGCAGGGCCAGTTCTGGTGCCTGATAGCCAGAGCAGCCACACATGGAAATATATGAGTGACACATGTGTTCCTGGGAAATCCACTGCATGGCCAAGGGACATAGTGTGTAAAGGTTGCTACATGTCTGTTAAGTGAGCTGAGGAGAGCTTCAGGGTCCCAACCCTGTGGGGAATGAGGGCAAAAGAGTCTGGAAGATGGGACACTGTCTCCTAAAGACTTCCAGTATCCATGTTATACAGCTGCATACACATGTTGATTAGCATCTCATAAGCCAGATCACCTGCTGCCTAGGCACTGTACAGCAAGATATATGTGTGTGTGTGAATATATATTTAAATATAGTTTTGTTTTGTTTACTTTTCAAAAAATTTATTTTCAACTTCTTTCCCCTAGATTTTTCTTTTCTCTCTTCTTTTATTCTCTTGTAATTATAAATTGTTATTGTTTCCTTCTTCAATAAGAAGGGTTTCACTTTTGCTAGATTTTTGCCCCTGCTATTCAGTTTTTCTCAATTTTATACCTTTTAGGTTTTTTATTTGGTTGGTTTGATTTGATTCATAGTATTTTTGTTTTTCTTCTTTATTTGGTGAAGGTGAATCTTGTGTCTACTCAGGCTGGTAAAGACCTCCAGACCTCAAGGAACACATGTAACCTAGGCTCCCAGAGCTTGGGTTTAGAGGGTGTGGGTTAAAGTAAACTACTGTACACCACTATTACTCCTGTCTTTTTCTATGCCTCTCTTTTGTGTCAATATTTCCTTATACTCCCCCCTTCCTTTTTACCACAGGGACACTTGCACTATACTATTTATTACTGCTCAATTTACAATCACCAAAATGAGGAAACAGCCTAAACACCCACCAACCCAGGAATGGATGAAAAAGCTGTGGTATATGTATACTATGAAATACTATTCAGCCATTAAAAAAGACGAAGACTTTGTATTAATGCATCCTTTGTATTAATTAACCTGGATGGAAGTGGTACACATTATTCTTAGTAAAGCATCATAAGAATGGAGAAGCAAGAATCCTATGTACTCAATTCTGATATGAGGACATTAATGACCCTAGTACATGGCAGGGGTGGGGGAAGGGAAGCACAGAGAGAGGGGAGGAATTATGGGAAGTCTCAAACTAGACCTCCCATTTGATCCTGCAATCCTATTACTGGGCATTACTGGGGGGTGGGAGAAGGAAAGAGCAGGGAGAGGAGAAGAAGAAAGAAATCCTTGCACAAAATGTTTATCACAGCTCAGTTTATAATCGCCAAAATGTGGAAACAGCCTACAGGCCCACCAACACAGTAATGGATTAACAAGCTGTGGTATATGTACACCATGGAATACTATTCAGCCACTAAATATGATGGAGACTGGACAGTGTCTGTGGCTCAAAGGAGTAGGACGCTGGCCCCATATGCTGGAGGTGGCAGGTTCAAACCCAGCCCAGACCAAAAACTGCAAAAAAAAAAAAAAAAAAAAAAAAGATGGAGACTTTACATCCTTTGTATTAACCTGGATGGAAGTGGAACATAAGTATCATAAGAATGGAGAAGCAAAAATCCAATGTACTCAGTTCCAATATGATGTGAATAGACTATCTGATGCATATTTCCATAAGAGAAAATCTCAAATCAATTCAAGGTGGGGGTAGAGGAATGATGGAGTGGGAAGAGGGGAGGAGGGAGAGGGAGGGTGGTATGTATGGCAAACATCATGGAGGAGGGACACCATTATACCAAGGACTTTACCTAACAAATACAATCAGTCTAACCTATTCTTTATACCCTCAGTGAACGTCAAAAAAAAAATTAGAATAGAAATACACAGATGACATTATCTATAAGAGTAAAAAGAATAAATATATCTCTTTCATGTAAAAAAAAAAAAGAAGTGTCAAAGTGAAATTTCAGAGATAACAACTGTCAAACTTAGTACTTAAGGAAATTAGACATTTATTACTTAATAACCTAATAAATTTCTTTCTCCACCATAATCCTTGTTGTCTCAAGATATTACCCTTTACTGGGCAGTAGACTATTTATATCCTCTAAGAACATGCTCTATAGAATATTAAAGGTTATGAAAGAAATGTTCATATGCTATCAGGAAGTAAATCTTAAATAAAAGCTGACCACAGAGAATATAAATGAAATACTTGAAAGATGTATTTTTTTAAAAAGCAGGAAAAATGAATAGGACAAAAAAATTCTTTAAAAATATGTAATATTTTGAAAACGTACCTTGCAAGTTTTTGCATCACAGCATTTCCCAGTACCACATTCTGAAAGTCCAATCAAGGTGCAATTTTCAGGATGGCAGCATTTTTTATGAGTGCACGCCTAAAAGCAAATATAATGATATTAAGCATTTTCAATCAAATTTTAATCAAACAATTTTATCCTATTTCAAAACATATTAAATCTGTATCTATCTTAATTATAATCATAGCATATACTTTTGATTACTGTATTTATTTTTACAACATTTTATTTAAACTTAAAATACATATTTCGCTATAGAAAAAAGGAAATGGTAAAATTTTATACTCAAGAAATTCATTTGTTGAACAGTATAATGCAATTTCTTTCAATCTTATTATTGTTTATAAAAATATGTACTGCATTTTTTTGTTCATTATGTCATAAATGTTTTCCACATTATCATGTCTTAAGATTTCATTTCAGGACTAAATAAGAATATATGATTATTATAAAAATAGGGGTTTATAAATACCACTAAATGTATTATTGTAAATGATGTTTCAATGAAAAATTTGTCAATCAAGGAGATTGAAAGAGGGGCTCAATGCCAGTCCACTCCACAAAGGACAAAAACAACAAACAAATAACTAGATAATTAGAATGGCAGCAGAGAGAGATGCAAACTTCTAGCTAGGGGGGAAAGGTAAGCAAGAGATATTCCACATCATATAGAAAAGGTAAGCAAGAGAGCAAGAGATTCCCAGAAGTCCCTGTTACTACCCCCCCAAACCTGGATTCTTAGGCACTGGGTAGCCCCACGGTTCTCATAGGCTCTCATAGGGAGACACCTGGAGTCCACATGGTTTCTCTGCTCTACAGAGGAAACTCACTCTGGGTCCCTCATACTCCTTGAGACACAGTTGCTATGGCATGGCACCATTGTGAGAACAGAGGCCCTACCAGAGTGAGCCTTATTTTGAGACCCAGTAGTCCCTGTATCTCTACTTCCCTTGGGCCTGCCTGTCATCCCAGTTGTATGAAAGGCTGAAACAACATGATTCCACTTCAGCCCACTGGTACAGTCATAATCCTGGCCCTCAAACTTATGAAGTACCCTATGTTCCCAGGAAAAAGTAGTCTAACACAGTTGGCATATTGCCTATCAAAAGAGGGGAGCCAATTTGCATCCTCTCCAGGGCCTGAGGGTCAGAGACATGACACCTACCATGCTGGCAATGTCACCCCTTTGACCAGTGTCATCCATTCAACTGTCTTGAACCACATATACCCCCCAAACTGAGAATCAGCCTGCATGGAAATTGCTATCAGCAACAATGCTTTGATGAACAGAGAGCAAAGTCACTGCACCGAAGTGGCTGCCTCTGAAAAGGTTGATTGATTGCAGTCAAATAAATCATTCAGAGCTTATATCATGGTGTCCAGCCAGAACCAAAGATAAACCACTCTACCCAACTGACAATAAAAGACACATAAAATTGGAAGAGGTGATTGTTCCACCAGATATGCAGATAAGGAACACAGAAAGAAAGAAACATGAAAAAGCAAGACAATGAGACACCTTAAAAGAAGACACAATAATTCTTTAGGGAGAATGCCTCTCCCAAATCCATACAACATCTAAACAAGAATTCCAAAGTACTGTCTCAGTGCCTGTAGATCAGTGGTTAGGGCACCAGCCACATGCACTAGGGCTGGAGGGTTCGAACCCAGCCCGGGCTTGCTAAAAACAATGACAAATACAACCAAAAAATAGTTGGGCATTGTGGCTGGTGCCTGTAGTTCCAGCTACTTTGGAACTTAGGGCAAGAGAATCACTTAAGCCGAAGAGTTTGAGGCTGCTGTGAGCCGTGATACCACAGCACTTTACTGAGGGTGACACAGTGAGACTATCTCAAAAAAAAAAAAAGATTCCAAAGTATTGATATAAAGGCTATTTTGCACAATAAGGCTATTCTTATTGTCCAAAAGAATAAAAGAATATAGATAGATAGTTCACAAAATCAGCAAAATAATTCAAGACAAGAAATTAGTATCAGAAAGTGGTGTTGCTAATAATACATAAAAATGTAGAACCTGCTTTGAAACTGAGTAATGGATAGTGGCTGGAAAGCTGGGAAAGGGAGATAGAAGCCTAGATTCTGGTGAGAGCTTAGAGCAGAAAAATACTAGAGAAAGTGTGGAACATCTTAGAGATTAGTTAAGTAATCTTGACCAGAATACTGGTAAAATGTGACAGTAAAGGCTATTCTCATGAGGTTTTAAATGTAAGTGAGCATTGGAAACTAGGGTAAAGGGCATTTTGTGATAAATCATTCAAGAACTTGGCTGAATTCAGTGACATGCCTGAGGGCTTTGTGGAAGGGCAGACTTGAGAGTGATGATGAATTAGGGAATCTGGCTAAAGAAATTTCTAAGCAACAAAATGTTCGGTTACTGTGTGTTTACTAATAACTGCTTATGGTGAATTGCTAGAGAAAAGGAAAACAGAGTGCATAATATATGTAAAATTCATAGCCTGGCCATACAGTAGAGAATGAAGAAGCATTTTCAGGAGAGAATGCCAAGGATATAACCCAGAAACTTTCATTTCCTCAAGACAATCAAAGAAAGACTTCTAAAGAAATTTTAGAGATTTTGTCTCCCATTATGGGCCTAGAGAATGGTTTCATAGGAAATAACTGGAGTGCTCTTCATGAACTCACTGACCAAGGCTGCCTCAGGACTCTGCTCCCGGAATTCCAGCACAGGGTTTCTGGCCTCCAGTGTGGCTCCTGCCAGAAGATTCAAGTCATAAACTTTGACAGCCTTAATTCATATTTCAAAGGATGCCATCAAAAGCCTGGAGGTCTAGATATAGACTTGTTGTGGGGGAGAAGCCATCACAGAGAGGCCCCACTAGAACACTGCCTATTGTAGCTAAGAGACTGGCTGAGAGACTGGGCTCACCACCACCCTCTTGGAATTTTAAAGCTACCAACATGTAATGCCAGCCTAGGAGAGCGAGGTGAATTAATAAGCCCAGCCAAACCATGGGTTGGGGCTGCCAAAAGCCTTGTACTCACCCTTGTACCTGTGTGTAGAGGATTCTGAACATTCAGTCAAAGGAGACTATTTAGGAGTCTGAATACTCAATGTCAGCTATCTCGGGTTTCAAATTGCGTGGGGCCTGTCATCCACCTCTTCTTGACTATTTCTCCCATTTAAAATGGGGGCATGTACCTATGCTTGTAAGTAGATAGCTTGTTTTGATTTTAGAGGCATATAGCTGAGACTTTGGGACACTGCATCAGTAAATGGGAGATATTCTGAGATGGCACAAGGTATACAAGAATTAAACTGCCAAACTACCTAGGGAATGACCTGACTTTTGTTTTACTTTGACCTGGAGAAGCAGCAAAAGGTTAAAGAGGTTGCGATAAACACTTCCTACTGATAACAAGGCCTTAGAACAAAAGCAACCATGGCAGAGGAAAAAGGACCACCTTGACTGTAGGTGGTCAAGAGTACAAGGTGAGTTAATTCATTAATTCATTTGGGCTGCTTCCATGACTTGGCAATTATGAAATGGGCTGCAATAAACATTCTTGTCCAAAATATCTTTGTTATAAAATGATTTTTGATCATCTGGATATATACCTAGTAGAGGAATTGAAGGATCAAATGGAAGGTCTACTTTTAGTTCCTTAAGTGTTCTCCAAACTTCTTTCCAGAAGGAACATATTAGGTTGCATTCCCAACAGCAGTGCAGAAGTGTCCTCTTCTCTCCACATCCATGCCAACATGTATAGTTTTGGGATTTTGTATCATAGGCTAATAATATTACTGGAGTTAGATGATATGTCAAAGTGGTTTTGATTTGCATTTCTCTGATGACTAAGGATGATGAGTATTTTTCCATGTGTTTGTAGGCCATGTGCCTGTCTTCTTCAGAGAAGCTTCTTTTTTTCTTTTTTAATTTTTATTTTTTATTAAATCACAGATGTATATGTTAGTTCAGTCATGGGGTACACATTCTTCTTAGCAAAGTATCTCAAGAATGGAAGAAAAAGTATCCAAGGCAGAGAAGCTTCTGTTCAAGTCTCTTGCTCACATAAAAATGGGGTTATTTGTTCTTTTCTTATTAATTAATTTGAGTTCTCTGTGCATTATAGTTATCAAACCTTTGTCAGAAACATAATCTGCAAATATCTTCTCCCATTCTGAGGACTGTCTACTTGCTTTACTGTGTC
Source organism: Arctocebus calabarensis (assembly GCA_963573935.1). Taxonomy (NCBI): domain Eukaryota; kingdom Metazoa; phylum Chordata; class Mammalia; order Primates; family Lorisidae; genus Arctocebus; species Arctocebus calabarensis. Next base: position 965 of record CAUYON010205888.1, on the reverse strand, counting down.
CTTGACAGCGCAGAAGCTTTTTAGTTTGATCAGATCCCAGTAATATAATTTTGGTGTTGCTTCACTTGCCAGGGGGTTCCTCGTCATAAAATATTCTCCCAAGTCCATTTCTTCAAGTGTTTTCCCTGCACTCTCTTTTAGTATCTTTATAGTTTCATGTCTTAGGTTTGAATCTTTTATCTGGTGAAAATCAATTTTTGTTAATGGTGAAAGGTGAGGATTCAGCTTCAGTCTTCTACAAATTGCCAGCCAATTCACTCAGCACCGTTTGTTAAATAAGCAATCTCTCCCCTAATTTATGTTTTTGATAGGTTTATCAAAGATCAAATGATAATAAGTGGCTGGATTCATCTTGTTTCTCTACTCTGTTTCACATATCTACCTCTCTGTTTTTGTGCCAATACCATGCTGTTTCGATTACTATAAATTTATAGTGTAGTCTGAATTCTGGTGGCATGATTCCTCCTGCTTTGTGGGATATGCATACCGTGGAATATTATGCAGCCATAAAAAGATGGAGACTTTACCTCTTTTATGTTTACATGGATGGAGCCAGATCCTATTCTTCTTAGTAAAGTATCTCAAGAATGGAAGAAAAAGTATCCAATGTACTCAGTACTATTTTTAAACCAATATGTAGTCACCCACACTTTCATATGAATGATAAAACACAATTATAGCTCAGAAAGAAGGAGAGAAGAGGAAGGCAAGGGGAGGGGAAGGGATGGCTGGGTGGAGAGAAGGTAATTGGTGGAACCTCACCTATTGTGCATATTGCAAGGGTACATGTCAGATATATTAAGAGTAGAGGATAAACTGGGCATGGTGGCTCATGCCTGTAATCCCAGCACTGTGGGAGGCTGAGGAGGGAGAATTGCTTGAGCTCAGGAGTTCGAGACTCACCTGAGCGAAAGTGAGACCCCAGCTCATGAAAAAAATGGAAAAACCCAGCCAGGCGCTGTGGC
>CAUYON010205882.1:0-19388 GCA_963573935.1 Arctocebus calabarensis | reverse complement strand
ACACACCTGTTAGAATAAAATATAAAAGGATTCTCCTATAACAAAGGAGTAGGAAAAACTATTCCAAATTCAACTAAGGAAAAGGCTGATAAATCACTGCTTATCAATTTAAAATAAAAACACTGTTTTTTGGAGACAGAGTCTCACTTTGTCACCCTTGGTAGAGTGCTGTGGCATCACAGCTCACAGCAACCTTAAACTCTTGGGCTTAAGTGATTCTCTTGTCTCAGCCTCCCAGGTAGCTAAGGCGCCCGCCACAACACCTGGCTATTTTTTGTGCAGTTGTTATTGTTGTTTGGCTGGCCTAGGCCAAGTTCAAACCCAGCTCCCTCAGTGTGTGTGGCTGGCGCTATAACCACTGTGCTACGGTACCAAGCCAAAAACACTTTTGTAGGAAGGATGAAAAGTGCCATAAGCAAAATAAAAAAGAAATGACAAACTGAAAAAAAAAATAATCTTTGCAATGAATTTAAAATATACTATTGATGAAGTAAATACCCTATAGTCTTGGATTTGAATTGGAAGTATCAATAAGAATCCATAATATATTTTATCTTTAAAATAAACACACATATCAAGAGACTAAGAAGAAAAACCACAGACTGGCAGAAAATATGTGCAAAAAACAAACCTGATAAAGGACTGTTACCCCAAATATACAAAGAATTCTCAACACTCAACAATAAGAAAGCAAACAACCTTATTAACTAATGGGTCAAAGACTTGAACAGATACCTCATTAAAGAAGATTTTCAGATGGCAAATAAGCACATGAAAAGATGCTCCACATCATATGTCATCAAGGAATTGTAAACAAAAGCAACAGTGAGATGCCACTGCAAACCTATTAGAATAGCCAAGATCCCAGCTCACCACCCCGAAGGCTGGTGGAATGTGCAATAGAGCAGCTCTCAGTCACTGCCGGTGGGGATGCAAAATGGTGCAGCCACTTTGGAAGACAGGTTAGCATGTTTTTAAACATTTACACATACTATTACCAACCTTTGTACCATAATCCCAATTTTTTTTGTGAACATACATCTTCTCTTTAAAAAGGAAAACTCTTTAAAAATTAAAAAATAGTTATTTAAGAGAAAAATACACATGTGCCTGAAAAGGCCTCCAAACGAAAACCAGCATTGTGCCAATGAATATTCCTAGTGCCCAGAGTGTGATCTTTATATGGCATTTTCACTAAAAGGAACCAGAGGAAAAAACTGATTCCAGGTGTAGGGTAGGAAATGTACAAGATGAGGCTGGGGCATCCTGTTACATCAGAGAGCAAAGCACTTGATCCAGGTCAAAAGGTCTCAGGAGTGAAGGTGAAGAGGAACCCCACAGCAAGAATGAAGTGATCATCAATCAGCAAGAAGCTGCCATGGAAAACACAAAAGGTGTGTTCAGATCCATTAGCACCGAATAATACTCAACAGAGAAACTCACTGCTTACATTTAATGGATGTTATGGAACAGACAAACAATTTGAACCAAACATTTATCTGACCTTTCATGTATGAACTACATCTCAGGATAACCAAACAAGTTGATGAGAAGTTAGAAATGGTCTTGATAATGATGAGGGAGGAATGATAGAATTAGAACACCACTATTTTGCAGCCTCTATTGATCTGAGGCATCTGGACAATGGCCATCAATGGCTGCTGACATCTCAAAAAGGGAGACAAAAAGATGTGAGATGGTTCCTGATGGAGGTACACAGTATTGTCTTTAAAGTACTGCCAAAAACTGGAACCTGAATCTGACGGCGACTCTATTCTAGATATAAAAACCAACTTAAAGAAAATACGGTGGATAAAAGAACATTTTAAATAACATCATAAGAATGTGGTCAGCAAAATCCAGACTGTGGAAAAGTACAGAACACTGGCCCTCTTTCTTTAAAGACTAAGTCGCAAGGAAAAGAGAGTGAGAGAATGAAAGAGGGAGAGAGGGGAAAAGAAGAAGAAATTGTTAAAAATTAGAACGGTTTGACATGTCAACCATCACAAGGTGCTGAGCTTATTTGAAATATGTTTCAATGATAAAACTATTAAAAATGATAAGACAATTGGACAAATCTGAACACTGCTATTTGATAAAGTTAAGTAATTGTTGCCAATTTCTTTTCACGATAATGATGGTATTTGGGTTACACTTTAAAGCAATCCTTTTATCTTCCAAACATATGGCAATATTTATAAGTGAACAATACCATACCTCAGATTTGCTTCAACATCTGCAAGAGAAAAAAGGAGATAAAGGAAACATGTAAAACAAGCTTGGTCGAGTTGATCATTCTTGCATCTGTTATGGATCAGTGTAAATGGGAATTTGTTATATTGTTTTCTCTACTTTGTATATGTTTGAAACTTTCCATAATAAAACACTTTTTACAAATTTTTCATTTCCTTTTGTGAAGAGAATGCCTTTGAGGCGTTTTGGTTAGTTTGTGTACAGCAAAGACATGCAACTGAGCACTTAATGAACACCTACTGTATACATACTCAGTGAGACCAAGTGATACTTCAGTAGGCAAAAGGACACAAAGTAGCAGATACTCAGGATGAATAAATTTGGAGATGTAAGGTGCAACATGAAGACAATAGTTAATAATATTATATTCGGGGTTTTTGTTAAATGTGTAGAGATTAGCCACTCTTGCCACACATACACTCACACCCACGTGTAGTTATCAGAGAGATGGATACGGTAATTTGCTTCTCTATAGTAAGCATTTTACTATTTATATGTCTTCTGTAATGTCATGTGGTATACATTAAATATACACAATAAAAAAAAAAAATGTTTTTGAGACAGAGTCTCACTTCATCACCCTGGGTAGAATGTCATGGCATCACAGCTCACAGCAGCCTCAAACTCTTGGGCTCAAGTGATCCTCTTGCCTCAGCCTCCTGAGTAGCAAGGACTCTAGGCACCTGCTACAAGGCCCAGCTATTTTTAGAAATGGGGTCTCTCTCAGGCTAGTCTTGAACTCATGAGCTCAAGTGATCCGCGCGCCTTGACCTCCCAGGATGCTAGGATTACAGGCGAAGATTTATTTTTAAAAATGGTTCAAGTGAAGATAATGTAGAATTACGGTAGTGGCAGGGGAAATGTGGAAAAGGGAGGATGGTTATTAGCAAAAAAATGCCAGCTACTGTGAAATCCATGCAAACTCCCACAAAGGAAGCTTCAGATGTGTTTTCTTTAATGTCCTTGGATGGACCACTGAAAAGACCAATTGTCTAAAAAGACAATAGATTTCTCTATTTGAATGGAAGTTTAAGTTCTTTGAATTCTATTAGAATTAGAAACCTTGAAAATTTACATCTTTGATTCTTTCATGTTCAGAGACCAAACATTCTATTACCATTTACAAGGTCTGCACTGTTATCTATAAAATAAATAGATACCAAAGTTCCTTGCAAAATAATTAACGGTGCTCTATGTTGTTGCTGCTTCTGCACTTGACCTCTCTCTTACCTTATCTTCCATTCCTGCTGTCCAAGGGCAGCCCACACCAGGCTTGAGGCTCAAAGTGGTCTCTTGTGTGAACATAGGAAGAGATCATTGTCAAGCCAAGTCTCCTTCAGGCACAGAGGGTCTGCTGAAATATGTAAAGACTGTGTGTGGAGTTGGAAAACCATCTGGACCCAGACAAGCAGCTGGAATTAACAAGACCCTCTGTCTCTTTCACACTGACCCTGTTTTCTCTGCACAGAGGCTCTTGTCCTCATTCCCTTGGCTTCCTCCGCTTTCTCTTAGCTTCTGTCCAGACTTAACTCATCCAAGACCCATGACAGCCTACTCAGGTCTAGCTCTCTCTCTTTGCAGCTCTACCACTGTGGTTTTTGTTTTCGATTGAAGAAATTAGCCCAGCTTAGCTTCCTTGGTCAGTGGGCAGCCCAGGGCCAATGCTTGTCCCATTAGCAGTGGCCGAGGGAGGAGATGAGCTGAGTCACACAGCATAAAACGTGGCTGCCTGCAACTACCTCTTAAGCAGGACCTAAGGATGCAGCAGCGTCCCTTAGAAGGAGCCATGGGAAGGATAGTACTGTGCAAATTTCTAATGTTTTCCCAACTCTGAGTCTACCACTACTATTCATAATTCTGATATAGGTAGGTCTCCAGCCAAATTTGGGCCTTCATTCATTACACCCCAGATTCTAACTCATGTCAAGCAAATGAGGATTCATTCAAGGTTTGACAACCTACTCAGCACACCCCACCAGGAAATAACCTTGGGTACCAGGAATAAAACTATTTTCAATGCCTGGCACTCTCTCAGCTCCTTAGAAGATGCAAACAGAACAAATTGCCATCTTGGCCACTAGGGAAAATGCTTGGGGTGAGGGAGTAAGTTTTGCAACTGCTGATATTAATCAGTATTTCAAGCTACCAGTAATGATTTGGATTGGCCACCATGTGCTGAACATTTGTTATATGACAGGCCTGGAGCGCCGACATAGGCCACTGCATTTAATCCTCCCAACCACAGTCGGTGCTATCCTTATTTGACAGGTGAGTAAATCCAGGCTCAGAGAGGCTGAGTAGTTTGTCTAAAGTCACACAGCTATTAAGTGGCACATCCAGAATCTGAATCCTGAAATGATTTCTTAATTGATACATTATGTGTCCTCGGTGTTGGAAGTTGCTGCCCTTTGACCACTGGTCATATCATCTAACCCTATATGGGCCTCCTTATATAATATCCTCAGTAAAGAGAAACAATATTTTGATCATCAAAGTATTTTCACAACTTGTTTGGACACAGTTAGATGCCCAACCTAGAGTCTCAGAGTGACCTGACTCATTCCTGGGACAAATGTCCCTAATTTAACTAACTCATTCAATGGCTACCACATTTTCTGATAAGGGGGCCTTGGCCTACACAGCATGCAAATGCATTTCAAAATGAACTCATTTATGATTGCATTAGGAAAAACTCCAACATAATGAGTTTCTGTGAACTTGTTTATGAAAAAGAAACTTCTAGGCTCTGCAATTACCCAAAGCAGTAAAGCAGCAAAGAAAGCCAGCATGTTAAATAATAATTGCAAATGTTATATAAATGAGAGCAGTTTGATTGAATTTATTAGATATGTGTTGCTGGCATTTTAAGATATAAAGCATTTATCACAAAACGATGATTTCTTCACTTAAGCTCATTAGGAAATCACACATCAATTCACACATAATTACAGAGGAATTTCTGCTGCTCCCCACAAATCATTACCATGTTAGCTACAGTTGAACTGTTTTTTTGGATTTGTTAAGGTGGGTTCTCACCAGGAACCCATGGAGAGAGGAGCTACCGTCATGGGAGCCCCAATCTCCTTGAATCAGTCAGAGGATAGAGTGGCCTAAGTTTCTCTCACTTTATCATGATGTCAAACACTTGACATTTCAACCATTTCACCATTTCCACCATTTCAACCATTCTGTTACAGGCACTTAACAAAGAGTTAAGAAAGTAGAGACAATTCCTTGCACTAGACAAATGATGATCACTGACGGAAAATTAGAAGAAAGAGAAAGTTAAGACAAAAAACACAAATAATAAGGGGGCATACATGTAAGTCTAAGAAGCGTGTTGAATTTGGGGATTATTTATAGTTAAATCATAAAGCTACCAAATGTCCATCAAGCAACCAGGAAGAAGCAGTCTTTTGATGCTCATATACAGAGGAGTTGCCAGGGAAAGGGCCTTTCTGGCTTCAGATTTTCTTCATATACATCTTGTAAAATATAAACTTACTGGCCATTTAAAAGTGTACTTCCGGGAGGATGGGTGGTGGGAGGGTAATTGGTGGGACCACACCTACGGTGCATCTTAGAAGGGTACAGGTGAAACTTACTGAATGCAGAATATAAAGGTCTTTACACAATAACCAAGAAAATGCCATGAAGGCTGTGTTAACCAGTTTGATGAAAATATTTCAGATTGTATGTGAAACCTACACACTGTACCCCATGATTGCATTAATGTACACAGCTATGATTTAATAAAAAAAACAAAAGTGTACTTCCATGTAATACTTACTGGCTTTCATCTTTCTTTTCCATAAAACAAGATAAATATGCAAACAAGTAATAGGAGAGATGGGCATGAGAGTGAGGAAAGGAGGTGACACATATTAGCAGTGACTGATTATTTGAATAGAGCTTTAGATAGCATGAATCATTGGTCCATTTTCTGAATATACAAAAAGCTCTTATGCATCAATAAGAAAAAAGACCAACAATTCATTGAAAAATGAATGAAGATCATGGAAAGTGATCTCAGAGAGATACATAAATACAAATGGCTTTGCAACACAGAGAAGATACTCAATCTCATTTGAAATTAAATAACTACAAATTAATTCTATAATGAGATATGACTTTTAACCCATCAGACTGATAAAGATCAAACAGTTAGCTAATATGCAATGTTGATAAGAAAACACTTATATAATTGGTGGAGTTAAATGCAATACAACTTCTTTGGGTAGTAAAATTTTCAGTGTATATCAAATTCTAAAATGCACTTGCCTGTGAATCAAGGTTAGATAAAAATTAAAAATAAATCCACATACACTTTGAATGAGCAATTCCACTTCTACACATTTATTCTATAACTATTTTTACACATGTTGACAGTCTGTACAGGGATATTTATTGTAGTAATATGATAGCAAAAGAATAGAAAACCTAAATCGCCAACCCTTGGGAACTAGTTAAAGAACACCATGCAATGGTTTTAAAAGGATGAAATTTATTTATTTTTATGGGTTTAGAAATGACAACCTCCCAGAACTATTATAAAGTTTATAAAAAGGAAGTAAGACATATATGCTAACATTTATATAAAAGCAAAAAGATATATATTATGTATATGTGAATATACAACATATTTTATGTAGAATATAAAAAAATAGAAATAGCCCTTTTCCTATGGAGAATTGATAACAGAGTTTGTCCCCATTGCCTATGCCAAAGTAGCATTAGAAATTATAGAATTTATTCTATGTAATTTCAAAGGATTTTCTTTTTGTCTGTTGGAAAAATAATCTTTCGAATTTAAATTGTGTGCGTATGTTTGCACATACACATGTCTATAAACGTATAAACAGCATAATTCTGGAAGAAAATTTTAACAAGTGTGGTAGCCTCTGGGAAAGGAGGAGTTTGGGGGTTTGGAAGATGTAATTTTTTACTGTAAATTCATTTATGATATTATCTTTTTTTTTTTTTTACTAATTTCCTATATTACTTTTTTTTAATTAAAAACCAGGCTTATGCAGGGAGCTTTTTGCAAAATAAATAGAAATGGGATCTGTGAGAATTACTTAAACCAAGACAAAGGCACAAGGTAGGTCCTTGGGAACGTGCCAAAGGGGAGCGACCTTGACACTGAACGTTGCTCCCCATCGCTGGACACAGCAGGTTTCAATTTCTCTGTTTCTTACTCGGGAGGGTGGCAGAGACAGGAGACACTCTCAGCACTCCAGCTCTCAGAAGATGTTTTAAGGGTGGAGGAGCTATTATATGAAGTGCTTCCTAATGGCTTTTCAGCAGTAGGAAAAGACATGAGAGAAAATGACAGACATCAGTATAAAAATTCCCCTTCAGACAGCAAACCACCATTTGGAGGGAAACCACTTTGGAAAATGAATGAACTTCAGGGAATTGATACAAGTCAAACATCTTCAAAGAAAGTGGCTTAGCTGCAACCTGAAGACCATTTCCTATAGATGGTTCTGGGAGGCAGAATTTCCCCTCGACTCGCCTTGGGCCCCACAAAATGCGGGTGCCCCGGGTTGCACGTGTCCACCAGTGTGCACAGGCAGCACTTCTCAGAATGTGGCCATACGTCCTTGGTCCCCCCAGGAGGTCCCAGATAAAACATTCTAGAGCCCCTGAGTCCTTCAGTGCTCCGAATCAGAACACCCCACACTTTGGTCTCTACCTAACCCTTGGGGACCTGAGAGGCCTCCTGGAAGTACCCAAGGTTTCAAATGATTTTACCTCAATTCCAAGGGCCCCAGATGCTGGCTAGAGCTAGTTAAGAAACAGAACCAGAGCTTTTTAAAAAAACTCTTTGTGCCGAGACCAGGCAGTTGAAGGCATTTTTTCCAATGAAGGAGATTTGCATAATGAGCTCAGCATGCTGCTAGCCTAGGATCTGAACCGCTCAAATCCAAAATTTGCTAGCCTAATAGCCAAAAAAAAAAAACAAACAAAAAGAGGGGGGAAAAACCCCAAAGTCTTCTTGAAGGATTAACTGAAGAATTAATACTTTTCTTTTTCTTATGCTTACATTGCCAGACAAGTGAGAGTAGGATAAAGATTCTCTTGTTAAGAATGAAAAAGGGGGGAAAGTCACCTCTCTTTTCAGGTGTCGAAGGAGAAAAGCAAAGAATAGAAAAGTGAAATCATTTTCTCCTTTTGGAGAGAGAATAGTTTTAACCTTTAAGTAACTGCAGAGGTTGCTGGAGCTTATACGAGGAAACTCCTCAGAGCGCAGAGACACGAATCGTTTTATCTCCACTTTAAAGCCCTCAAGCATTCAAATTCCCTAAAGAAAAGCGGACTGTTGGTGTGACTGATCCAATCTACTGGGTGTATTAATATCCACAACGCCAGCCCGGGAGGTTCCTTAGCCTCTGCTGGTGACACCAGCCAGTGTTTTTTCCTGAGGTTGACTCACAGTTTCCCTAGTCATGGGGTTGAGGTCACCGGAGAAGGGAAGTCTGAGCCATTCTGGGTGTGCTTTTTATTTGTAATATACTAGTGAGAAGTCGGCGGGACCTGGTTACAGGAAGTCACACGCTGGAACAGAGCTCCTTGATGCCGGGAGTTTGACGAATGTCTACAGAATGTTCTGTTAACAATATGAGGGCTCCAGATGGCAAATTGGAAAGGAGCAATTGAATAAGTGCATTTAAAAAGGCCGTGTGCAGGCTGCCCGGTGAGGTACCAGGCCCCTCCGGGTCAGGGAAGAACTCAGAAGGGCTGGGAAGTGGCAGTCTGGCCTTGCTGTGATATATGAGGGATTATGGGGCAGAAGTCTTACGAGAGGAATTTATTTTCTCTGGGAAAGGGCTGATGCATTTTCTTTTCCAGCGACATACATCAGAGCCTGACATTTATTTGACATTCTCCCATCAGGTATTCAGGGACACACAGCCTGAAGCCCGTGTTCAGGTGGCCACAGCCTGGCAAGTGCGGTGGGTGAGGCCCCTTCCCGGGACTGCTTGTAGCTCCGGGTGGCACCCACAGGAAAGAGGTGACTGGATGGCGGGGGTGAGGACCATGATGAGAGAGCCCCAATGCCTGGGCCACATTGTGGGCTACCTGGAAGGGGTAAAAAAGTGCTCGTGGAAGAAGAGGCCGTCAGCTTTAGCGAGAGACAGAGGGACGTGGCCCACGTGGAGAAATTGGTGCCAGGCCCCTTCCCTCCCCTGCCTGACTTTGTCCTCCCCTCTCTCTTCCAAATCCGGACCATGGGGCTCTTTAGGACACAACCAGCCCTGTGCCGCTGCCCACCCTTCATCCCGCAATGCCAGCCCTGGGCTACTGAGATCAGTGTGGTGCTCCATCCCCAGACCAGCCTTCAGCCCTTTTAATCTCCAGTCTCAGCTCGTTCTCCCCCACCTTCTCCTTCTTCTCCCTCCACATGGGTGAGAAAGGACAAGTGAGTAGAAAGGAAATGGGTGAAATGAATCCATGCATGGCTTATCCAAGGTCAAAAACAAAAGCCAAAGTGCCTTAATTCATCGCAGCGGAGCAGCAATGCAAAGCCATCCGCCTCACCTCCTCTCAGGGACTAGTGGGTGAAACTAAGGAGGTAGCAGAAATGGAGAAAATTCTATTTGATAACTACCTTTTCTACATGCTGTCAGATGTACGTTGTCCAAATATTTTTGTTTTCCATTGTAGATTCTTGGACACGTGATATTTTCAACAGAACCCTGGTGGACTTTAAGGTTTGTTCTATACCCTTTTATCTTCTTATTCCCATAGCACCGAACCATTATTTTTGGATGAATGAGTTGCTTAAATTGTCCTTGGGTTAAGTTTGAACTTGCTCAAAGGCAAAACGCAGAAAGGAAACCTGTCTCGTCAAGGCGAGGTTAATTTCGTTTGTAGAAACCACAAATGGTTCCCATTACTCAGGAGGGAGAAGCAGGGTCAGTTTCAACTTTTCTAAACTGGCAGCTAATCAGATCGATACCCAGCTACTCACTATGAACATCCAAATGATATCAATAAAGCAAACTCTGCCCAAAGGTATTTCATCTCTTAAAACTTTCCAAGATCTTGTTTATATGTCAGAAACAGAACTGTGGGAAAGGAGGAAAGATGGAGTTTCTGGAGCACATGTCAGAGCTAATAATGTAGAACCCTTATGATGCTCACTCTTGGGATTTCCTCCTTCCTCAGCCTCCGGACTAACATGCCCCTCACTTAGCACAGATTTGTAAATCAACCCACTGGATCCTCTCCAAAGCCCAATTCGCTATAATGCACATTTAGTGGAATTTGGATCTTGGATCCATCCAAAATCATAACCAGAAGGATCAGAACGATCCCATTAGGACATTCACACCCATGGTACAAGCCCATGACAAGTGCCCAAGACTTCTAGTAGCTTATATTTGAGACCTCAGTATCCTTCTGGTTTTGCTGGGGGGTGGAGGGATATCCCTGTTTGGATGCTTGCTAGTTTTGCCCTTTCATACTTTCTGCAAAAGCTGAGAAATACGTGGGTCACTACAAAAGTTTTGAGATATGCAAAAATCAAGAAACGTAAAATCCACATGGATGGAAACAAATGAAGCCCCCCAACAATGCTGATAAGCTGACCAAGGGAAAACTTGCACGGGTGAATCAGAAAGGACACTGTCGACTGTGTTTCTTGGAGGCAAAATAATGGACTACAACACAGTTTGTCTCAAAACTTTTGTAGTGACCCATGTACACAGAACACAGCCAACTTGTGCATTCATAATCTTCCCTCGGAAATCCAATGGTAAGTAGGCACAGGCTCACGGTGTCTTCCCCGTCACAGGGTTGGCTCACTTACCAGGCAAGAGGCTCATTCGCCCACATGGGCAACTGAGTGACAGTTTTTTTCCCTCTGCAAAAAAAAAAGGGGAAACAGCCAAACCGACCAACCAGCCCTGAAAGTGAGAATGTTAGATCTGCAGGCACCAAGACTCTCATAGACGTAGGGGCTTCCCATTTAAACCGGCCTCACATCATTGTCCCCGCTAATGAAGGGAGGAGGACTGAGAGTAACATCCCGCGGACTCTGAAAGGAACAAAAGTCTTCCCTTGTATGCGCGGTTACGGAAAAACACCAAATCACCAGCAAGAGACGCACTCCTCCGTCTCTCTGTAAGATGAAATCATCCCTGAAAGGTAGCATTCTTTCCTTTGCTGGAGGAAAATTAAACCTACCTGGGAAGGGCAGTGTGCACACCAGAAGCGGCACCTGCAGGAAGTCCCCCCTCCCCGCTGGAAACCGAGCAGGGCTGCTCACTCACTTGGCAAGGTTTTGCGTGACTGTGAGAAGGCCCTTGCTTGGGCAGCCAGGAGGGGTCAGCTGGACATGGAATGTGAAGAGAGCAACTCATTCAGGAGCAACTCAACCTTACACCCTCATCCTCCTTTTCTCCCCGAACGCCCACTGGTGACAATGCCAAGCTCCTCTGATCCCATAAAAGAGATCAGAATTAGGGAGTATGGGAGGAAGGAAGAGAGGTGGCTCCTCTGAACTTGTCCTCAATGTCCCCTCCATGTGTTCATGGAGAAGCTTGTTTCCTCCAGGGTCTGCTGTCAAGGTCCCACCAGACACCCAGCTATCCAGGGACCCTGAGTCCCACAAAAGTTGGAACTCAGGCAACATAGTATGTATCCTGTGCCACCGTGGGCCTAAACAGGGCCGGAACCCTCAGGGTGCCCAGTCTTGTGGACCAGCAGTCAGGCCAGCTTCTAGCAGGTGTCAGGGCAGGGCCCATGGCTCTCCTCCTCTGAGCAGCAGAGGCTTCAAGAGAGAGCCCCAGATGTGTCCTCATTACCACTTCCTCCTTGGTTCATCGAGCAGCCCTTCACCCAGATATAACCTTCAGCAAAGGTAGTGTCTTCCCAGCCCAGGACACAGGAACATATCATTCATCTGCCAGCTAAGACGTAGCAGCCCTGGGTCCCAGCTGGTGAGCTTGTCAGGAGAAATTACTCACCCTGGCAGCCTTGCTACTGCCCACCCCATACCCAGAGCCAGAGTCAAAGCCCCTCTATAAAGGCAGCAAGGGTTCTCCCTCGGGCCGTATCTGACCACCATGTGAGTCCAGCTCCCTCAGCTGAGAAAGGGATGCCAGGGCCTACACCTGACCCCCAGCCATAGTTCCAGCTTCCCAGAGGGTAGTTTCTCCCTTCCTGCTGAATGAAGAAGAACAATCCATGCCTGTTTGTATGAAGAAGAGCAATCCAATCCCTTCACCCCACAGAAGTGGAGTTCCCGATGGCAGGAACCCCCTCCGGTATGTCCAGGGTTCTCGGAGCTTGTGCTGGGGTTAAGTGCCCACTCCGACTCCAGGGGCATTTCTAAGAGAGGATCTTCCTCTCATCTTCATGTACCAGTGTCTGGGCACTCACTGTGCACAGCTCAACTTGTGGAGAGCTGTCATGGCACATAAAGGAACAGGAAGGCAGAAGGAAACCCTCACATTTACATATGGAAATACATATGAGCATATGTATGGGGCAAAGGGGGAAGTGTTCTGTTCGGCAGACCCATTCATTGATTCCACGGTGCTTTTCAAACTTATTATGCGCCAGGTCCTGTTGTAATCACTCCCCCCGCCCACAGTGAAGAGTGCAGAGGATGGGCTCTGTGGCATAGGAAGCCCTAGGTGGGCACCTCTGGGTGCTTTGTGATGGTGGCTTCCATAGCAATGGCCTTCCTCCAGGCTCTAGATCACAAAGTCCAGCTAGAATTGGACTACAAACGTCTACAAAGACCATGATGGTCACAAGGAGAAGGTAGAGGGACTTGCACCATTAACGGCTGCCCCCAGCTCTAGGAAACATGTTCAGTTCCGTTTCTTCCACGTGGCTCATCAAATCCCATCAGATCCAACAAGGCCAGTGACAAAGAACCTCCTCCAACCGAGAGCCTACAAAAGAAGGTAACTTAAAGCAGTATTATAAGAAAAATCAAGGTATGTAAGATGCAAATGAAAGGATTTCATAACCCAATATTATTTTCTGACATATTAAGGTATGTTTATAGGGCAGTCAATGCTGTTAACCACAAGGAATATTAACTGATTTTATAGATATATGAAGAGTGGGTGTAAAACAACCATTAACCATCATTTCTTTTGTTAAAAATAAAATCTCATGTGTGCACAGTCAATCGTATACATTCAGCTTTTATAGAAGTGCCCTCCCCTTTCTACTCCAGGACATCATATTTATCTACACAGAACTTGTAGACAGACCTCAGAGGACTTCTCTTCAGAGTGGCTTGCTTTAACCAAGAATGGTGTATGGAAAGACAAAGATGGTTGTAGAGGTAGTGATGCTGGAGATGTTGGAATAGAAGCATGGAAGTTAGTACAGTAAACAACTACAACAATGGGCTATTTTACTCTGTTAAAACAATATCTTATAGACTTAAGCATTCAATAAAAGACTAAATTCCACCAGCTGGCCTCAGTCTTACCATATTCTTTTCTCTACGGAGAAAAATCAATCCCACAAAGGTTAGATCATAAAAGTACAATATTTGGTGTCTCCAGGTGCCAGAGTCCTTTCAAGACTTAAACTGACACTCACTCTGTTCCAGACAGAGGGTATTAGCATCGTCAAGGCATCACACAGGAAAGCAATTTCTAACTTACTGATAAGCTTACTATATTCTTGTTAAAAGTATTCTCCTAATGACCTTGGCATTTTCCCTCTTTCTTCTGGCCCCCAAATGCCAAGTCACTAAGACCCAGAGTAATTAAATTCAAAAAGAAAAAGGGAAACAGAGCTAGAATAAGAGTCTGAAAATTATGCCTTATTCTATGCTTTGCTTGAAACCTGAAAAGAGCCCAAATAGCCAAAGCAAAATGAACTAAAAGAAAAAATGTGGAGGCATCACTTTATCAGACTTCAAGCTTATAGTATACTACAAACCTATAGTTACCAAAACAGTATGGTATTGGCCAAAAAAACCCAGACATGTAGACCAATGGAACATAACAGAGAACCCAGATATAAAACCATCCCACATATTGCCAACTGCTCTTTCACAAAGCAGACAAGAATATATGCTGGGGGAAAGAATACCTGTTCATGATGGAAAAACAGCCACATGCAGAAGATTGAAACAAGATCCACTCACTAAAATTAATTCAAGATGGATAACAGACTTAAATTAAAAGACGAAACCATAAGAATCCATAAGAGATGAAACCATAAGAATGTTAGAAAACTCTTCTAGATAGCTGCTCAGGCAAGAATTTATGGAGAAGATACCACTAGCAATCACAGCAACAACAAAAATAAATACATGGGACTTGATTAAATTAAAACACTTCTCCACAGCCAGAGAAACAATCAACAGAACAAATAGACAACTTACAGAAAGGGAGATTTTATTCTCATCCAATATATCTGATAATGAGTTAATAAGCAGAATCTACAAAGAACTGAAGCAAATTACCAAGAAAAAAAATCAAATAACCACATTAAAAAGTGGGCAAAAGGCAAGCTTTTCAAAAGAAGATAGACTAATACCCAATAAACATAAGAAAAAAAAGCTCCATGTCACTAATCATCAGGGAAATGTGAATCAAAACCACATTTAGATATCACCTAACCTCGGTGAGAATGGCTTTTATCAAAAACTCCCCAAACAATAGATGCTAGTGTAGCTGTGGAGAGAAAGGAACACTTACACAGTATTGGTGGGACTGCAAACTAGAACAATCTCTATGGTAAATAGTACGGCGATTCCTCAAAGAACTAAAAGTAGACCTGCCGTTTGATCCTGCAATCTCACTCCTGGGTATTACCCAAAGGAAAAAATTCAAGTTATCAAAAAGACACTTGTATTCAAATATTAATTGCAGCACAATTCATAATAGCAAAGATATGAAATCAACCCAAGTGCCCAGCAGTTCAGGAGTGGATTAATAAATTGCAGTATATGTATGCCATGGATTTTTACTCAGCCCCCCACACACAAAAAGTTAATTCCTTTTGTTTCAATCTGGTTGGAACTGGAGACCATTCTCCTTGTTGAAGTATCAGAAGAGTGGAAAAACAAATACCATATGTACTCAGTATTAAATTAGAATTAACTGAACAGCACTCATGTGCACAGATGAAAGTAAAACTCAACGGAAATCAAATAGGTGGAAGATGATAGCAGGGGATAGGTAAAGTCATACCTAACAGGTACCATGTACACTATTGGGGTGATGAGCACACCTATAACTTTGTCTCAAGCAGTACAAAAGTAATCTATGTAACCAAAACATTTGTGCCCCTATAATATTCTGAAATTTTAAAAAATTTAAGAAAATTAAGAGAAAAGATTAAAGAGTAGAAATTATGCTGTTGTTGCTTTACATCTTTGATAAGAGAGCTTTTACCACATTCATTCGCTCATTCATTTATTCATTCATTTGCTAAGCACAATGAAAGGAAACGTATGGAACAATTGTGAATAGAATGGGTTTCTTATGGCCCAGGTATGAAAATTAAGATGCAAAGGAATAGCTTAATGGAGATTGCTTTAGACGTCAGGATATTTAAGAAATTCTTTGGACCAGGAGCTGAGAGACCTGGTTCAAGTACTAATGAGCTAAATAGTCTTGGCCCATTCACTCATTTCCCTCCCAAATCCTTCATCTATGAACTAGAGCGGGTGTCTAGAGCCACTGCCTCCAGGTGCATATTGAGCACTTAAAACGTGACTGTTGTGAATCAAGAGCTGCAAATGCAAAATATATACCAAATTTGAAAGATAGTATAAAAAAGATCACAAAATACCCCAATATTTTTTACATTGACTATATGTTGAAGTGACAATATTTTAGACCTATTGGGTTACATAAAGTTAAGTGAAATTAAAGGTAACTGTTTCTTTTGCTTTTTTAAGAATACTTTTAGAAGATTTTAGGCTCCAAGAAGAAACAGGAAGAAAGGTACAGAGATTCCCATATAACTCCTGCCCCCCATACACATCCACAGCCTTTCCTGGGAACAATCTTCCATCATGATGTACATTTGACAATTAAGAGCCCTACATTGACCCAGCCTAGTCACCCAAAGCCCATAGTGTACCTGGGGCTCACTCTTGTGAAACTTGTCTGTGGGTTTGGATAAATTCAGAATGACATGCATCCACACTGTCCTATCACACAGAGTTATTTCATTGCTCATCCCTCCCCCCTCCCAATCCTTGGCAACCACTGATCTTTTTACTGTCTTCAAAATTGTGCCTTTTCCAGAACTTGGCACAGTTGGAAGCTTTCAGTAGGTAGCCTTTCAGACCGGCTTCTTTCACATAGTACTGTATGTTTAAGGTCCCTTCATGTCTTCTCATGACTTGATAGTGCATTTTATCTTTAGTGCTGAATAATATTCCATTTATGGGTATACTGCAGTTTATTCATCCATTCACCTTTTGAAGTATAACTTGTTTGCTTCCAAGTTTGGGCAATTGTAAATAAAGCTACTAATAAATATCTGTGTATAAGCTTTCATGTGACCAGAAGTTTCAACTTGGCTGGGTTAAGTGTCAAAGAGCGGGACTGCTGGATGCTATGGCAAGTTTATTTGGTTTTATAATAACCTGCCAGACTGTCTTGTAAAGCAGCTATACTACATTTCTATCAGCAGGGAACGAGAGTTCCTATTGCTCCACATTCTCACCAGCCTTCAGTGTTGTCAGTGTTCTAGATTTTGCCCATTATACTATAGATATAAGGGTATCTCATTGTTTTAACTTATAATTCCCTAATTACATACGACATTGAACATCTTCTCATATGCTTAATTGCTATCTGCATATCGTCTTTGATGAAATATCTGCTTAAGTCTTTTGCCCATTTTTAATTGGGTTATTTGTTTTCTTATTGTTGAGTATATTAGAGTTCTTTGTATACTTTAGCTATTATAATAGTCCTTTATCAGAGGTGTTCTTTGCAAATATTTTCTCCCAGTCTATGGCTTGTCATTTAATTCTCTTTATATTGTCTTTTGGAAAGAAGAAATGTTTAATTTTAATGAAGTCCAGTTTTTCAAATTTTTCTTTCATGAATCATGCCTTTAGTGTTGTATCTAAAAAGTCACCACTCACCAAGCATGATGGCTCATGCCTATAATCCTAGCACTTTGGGAGGCTAAGGTGAGGGGATTGCTTGAGGCCAGGAGTTTGAGGCCAGCCTGAGCAACATAGCAAGACTCCATTTATTCAAAAAATAAAATGCGAAAAGTAGCCAGGCATGTGACATGTACCTTTAGTTCTAGCCACTCAGGAGACTGAGACAGGAGGATTGCTTGAGTCCAGGAGTTTGAGGTTGCAATGAGCTACGATCATACCACTGTACTCTAGCTTGGGTGATAGAACAAGAAGATCTTGTCTCTAAAAAAAAAAAAAAAAAAGACAACCACTATATCCAAGGCCATTTAGGTTTTCTCTTATGTTATTTTTGGATGGTTTTATAGTTTTGCTCTTTCCCTTTAGGTCTATGATTCATTTCTAGTTAATTTTTGTGAAGGGTGTATGGTATGTGTTCATACTTACTTTTTTGCAGATGGACGTCCAGCTATTTCAGCATCATTTATGGAAGACTATATTTTCTCCATTGTATTGCCCTTGCTCCTTTGTCAAAGAGCAGTTATCATAGGTGTCTGTTTCTTGAGTCTCTATTCTTTTCCGCTGATCTGTTCATCTAGTCTTTTGGCAACACCGCAGCTGTGTTCATGACTGCAGCTGTGTAGAAAGTCTTGACACCAGATAGTGATGGTATTCTTACTTTGTTCTTCTCTGTCATTATGATTGTGTTGGTTATTCTGGGTCTTTACCTCTCTCCATATTAAAAAATATCAGTTTATTGATATTCACAAAATACCATTTTGGAATTTTTATTGGGATTGTGTTGAACCTGTAGATCAAGTTGGAAAGAACTGATATCTTGAAAATATTGAGTCTTCCTGTGTATGAACATGGGCTTTCTCTTCATTTATTTAGTTCTTGTTTGATTTGATTTGTCAGGGTTTTATAGTTCTCTTTTTATAGCTCTGATACATATTTTGTTAGATACATACCTAAATATTTCATTTTGAGAGTGCAAATATCAGCAATATTCTGTTTTTAGTTTGAAATTCCATTCTTTCATTGTTGGTATATAAGAAAGCAATTAACTTTTGTCTATTAAAGTTGTTATTATTACTTATTAGTTTCCGGAAGGTTTTTATTGATTCTTTCAAATTTTCTACCTACATGATCATGTCATCTGCAAAGGTAGTTTTATTTCTTCCTTCCCAATCTGTATACTTTTTATTTTCGTTTCTTATCTTATTGGATTAGTTAGAACTTTCAGTACAATGTTGAAAAGGAATGAAGAGAGAGGACATCCTTGTCTTATACTGGGAAAGTTTCAAGTTTCTCACCATTAAGAATGATATTAGCTATAGCACTTTTGTAGATACCTTTTATCAAGTAGAGGAAGTTCCCCTCTATCCCTACTTAACTGAGAGTTTTTATCATGAATGGGTATGAGATTTTATCAATTGCCTTTTCTGTATTTATTGATATTATCATGTGCTTGCATTTTTAGCCTGTTGATGTGATAGATTATGTGGACTGATGTAATGTTGAATCAGCTTTGTCTTCCCAGGACAAATATCTCTTAGCTGTGGTATATAACTCCTTTAATACATTGTTGGATTCGATTGTTATTAAGTATTTGGGCCTGACATTTTCTGTTTTAGATTATTCACTATTGATTCAATTTCTTTAATAAATATAGGCCTATTGAGAATTGTTGATTTTTTCATGTGTGCGTTTTGGCAGTTTGTGTCTCTCAAGGAACTGGCATATTTCATTTAGATTATCAAAGTCAGCTCAGTGCCTGTGGCTCAACGGGCTAAGGTGCCAGCCACGTAGACCTGAGCTGGCGGGTTCAAATCCAGCCCCCTGGGCCCGCCAAACAACAATGACGGCTGCAACCAAAAAATGGCCAGGTGTTGTGGCGGGCGCCTGTAGTCCCAGCTACTTGGGAGGCAAAGGCAAGAGACTCGCTTGAGCCCAGGAATTGGAGGTTGCTGTGAGCTGTGATGCTACAGCACTCTATCCAGGGTGACAGCTTGAGGCTCTGTCTCAAAAAAAAAAA
>CAUYON010205881.1:0-22154 GCA_963573935.1 Arctocebus calabarensis | reverse complement strand
ATATATATATATGTATGGGAAAGAAAGAAGGGATACAAAAGGCTGAAGTGTAATGGTTCTTGGAACAGTGGTCTTCAAACTTGAGCAAGCATCAGAATCCCCTAGAGCAGTGGTTCTCAACCTTCCTAATGCCATGGCCCTTTAATATAGTCCCTGTGGGTCGCGACCCACAGGTTGAAAACCGCTGCCCTAGAGTGGCTGAGAACGGCTGTCTGTTAGAACACAGGCTGCAAGGCCCTAGCCCCAGAGTATTTGTTTCAATAGGTCTGGAGCAGGCCCAGAACTTGCCTCTCTAACAAGTTCACAAAGGAGGCTACTGCAACTGTGCTGGAGTACAGGATCCATCCACAGAGAGCAGGAAGCACGTCAGCGTACCTAAAACATATACGCCCTGCACGGACTTCTCTTAGAAATCTAAGTCACAATAGCTTCAAAGTGTAAAAAGTATGTATTAATTACTCTTTGAAAAGGATGCTATTTCTGGAAAGTGCTTCTGAGAAGTCTATTCTGGCCTCTCCCATGTGGCCACTGTCTGCCTGTCCTCTGTCCCCGAAGCATCACCCAAGCAGATACCCTTCCAGCCCACGTGACGGTGCAGAGGCCTTCCTCGTTCCCAGGCTGTGGTCTTCCTGAGCACCTTGGTCAGGGGACCCCAAAAGTTGTCACAGAGTCAGAAACAGAGTAAGTTGCTCATTACCTCAAGCAAGTAAATGCAAACACTCCTGAAGCACACAGACACTCAGTGTTGCAGAGGTGAAGGCATCTTTCTGCACATCACTATGTCCAATTTAATTTGCAGTCCTATGGGCTTGCTCCTGGCAGCCATTCAAGCTGACTAGCACTGAACAAACGTAGGCTTTCACGCGCTGCCCAGCCCATTCCACCTGTCTTCCGTGCAAGAGGCTGAGATACTTGCCCCCCTCCCCGCGTCTGGGTGCCTTGCACTTGCCACGGCTTTCTTTATTCTCTAACTCCCAC
Source organism: Arctocebus calabarensis (assembly GCA_963573935.1). Lineage (NCBI taxonomy): Eukaryota > Metazoa > Chordata > Mammalia > Primates > Lorisidae > Arctocebus > Arctocebus calabarensis. The sequence goes on along the minus strand of CAUYON010205881.1, from coordinate 21,176 downwards.
CCGACCTGTACATTTTCTAACTTTTTCCCCAAACCACCCTTTTCCTGGGCCAAAGCATTAAAAAAAAAAAAAAAAAAGTGACAGTCTTACTCTTTGTTGTGGAAAACACCCAATTTCATCCTTTACTCCAGGAACTTTCTGGAGCACACAAGTTTCAGAGACCTCCGTATATTTTTGTTTTGGGAGACTGGAAGCTCGATTTTCAGTAAGGTGGGCAATTTGGACTAAATGCAGCTGTCAAGGGCTCAGATGAGAAGAAACATTCGCCAGTTGGCATGATAGCTGAGCAGCTATCTGTTCTATCTGCCAGGTTTGGGTTACCAGCTTTGAAGCCAAAAAGAAATGGGCTTCTTGGAAAGAAAAGTGATGGAATTTGGGCTGTGAATTACATAACCCACCAGTGTTCCTCAGACTGTGTCAGGATACTTTAAAATAAAGTTTTTAAAATGGAGATACGAATAGAGAAAACAACAAAACACCACCATTCAAGCCCTTGAAAGGCCTACCTCTGAGAGCCTCTGCCAGCTCTTCCTTTCCTCTCTAGCCCCAACAGTTAACAAGTGCTGCAGCTTTAAGAGCAGGAAGGTGTTGTTTTAAGGGCCTCTAAGCCCCCCTTCTCAATTTCAGCTAGGAGCTGAGATCACATCCCCCATGGCAGCCAAGGGACAAAAGCCATTTATCAACCCATCTGATAAAACTTCCAATGGGCTGGATCTTTATTTATACCAAGCCCAAGATGAACACAAAATACAAACTCCTACTTTTCCGAAAGGGGAAATTTCTTTTTAAGGAAGAGGCTAATTTTTATTATTTTTTAAATTCTTGGTTGGGAACCAAATCAGCCATTCAGTCAGACTCTTCAGTAGGTGGAGAAACTGCCTTTTAAAGGGAATCAGGGTGGGGAGAGAACACCCTGCTGCTTGACCCCTGCGGAGGTTTTGATATTCCAGGTCAAGAGGGGAGGGCCCTGAGTGCTTTGGGGGGGAAACTCAGCCCCCAGGAGATGTCCGTCTTCTTGGCCCCTCCCGCAATCTTTTCCAAGGTCGGGCCTCTCCCTGAAACTCAGGGATCACAAGCATGTTGTGGCTCTCTGGGACGCTCCGGCGGCCCGCAGCTCCTGACGGAGCCGTGTTAAGCGGGTGCGGGCAGGTCTGGAACCAGAGGGTAAACTGATCCCTCTCTCCCTACAGTTGTCTGCATGGTCCGCCCACAAAAAACCCCAACTGGAAGCCAGGCCAAGCCGGACCTGCCCAGTTTTGCCAGTTCCTTGAAACCCAGTTGGCTGAAGAGCAAAACAAAACAACCCAATCCAAGTCTAACTCAAGTCCTGTCTTGCAAAGCTCAGTAGTGCACGGGGCCGCGGATCCGCGCCCAGCAGCGGTGCAAAACTACCTGGAAATTTTGCAAAAAGACACCTCTGAAGCCCGCAACACAATGGAAACGGCGGGGAGATCCCGCCTTACACCACAGACCTTTTGGCCCTCGACACTGTGTTTATCTGTTTCTGCAAGAGAAAAATGGGCATAATGGGTTTAACCGGCGTTTCCAGGCTGTGAGCAACATATGGCAAAAATGAAATCAAGTTTTACGAAACATTATAAAGAAAACAGGCCGGGGATTTAGGTTTCGTGCCTCCCCCCTCCCCCCGAAAGGAAAAAAAAGTAAAGAAACTGGAGCGTTTGGGAAGGAACAAATGCTTCTCTGTGGAGTTGGTCTCCCTTCCCCCAACAAAAACAAGAGGTCCGGGCTCGGAGGAATTTGAAAGCAGCAATCTGCCAAAAACGTTGTGAAAAACTATGGGGGATTCATTGAAAACAGATGGGCTTTTTCAGCTTTAATTCTGAAATTCTCTCCCTTTCTGACACAATGAAAACAAACAGGGGGCGACGCAGAATGTTATCAAACAGCAACACGAGCTCATGTGAGCCGGGTCCGTGGGTTTTCCCGCGTGGGCAAGCGCGTGGGGCCAGGACCACGTATCCTGGGAGGGAGCGGTGGGGGACTGGGCTGGGACCTCAGGGGGCGCCCCCGGCTCCACCCCTGGGCACCTGGCAGGTCTGCAAACTGGTGGAAAAGGAGCTAAAAAAAGAGCCCCCAGCACGACTGCGTGCTCCCCTTCTCCCCCTCCTCCGGAGGCCCTAGGTAGCAAGTCCCCAACACCCTCTTTCTCGGAAAAAGGGAGGGGAAAAGAGGGACCCCGACCCCTGGCGACCTCTCCGCCCTGGTCCTTCTCACTGCAGCCCGGGGAGGGGTCCCTGCGGGCATCCTCACCCAGCGCGCCCTCAGCGAGGTGAGGGAGAAACAAAGACCCGTGGAAATAGGCGGCGGGGACTAAGGGGTGGGCAGCGAACTTGAACCGCGACTTACTCGCGGACATGTGGCCCGTTGTGGCGGGGAGGCCTGGGGACCCGGTGCGGGGCGCCCGCCGGCTGTCCCCCGCCCAGGGGGCAGTGCCTTACCTGCGGGGAAGCTGCAGAGTAGGAAGGCGAGGGTCGGCCAGAATCCCAGGGCTGAACGTCCTGCCCCTCTCCCCATACCCATCCATCCAGCTCGGCCTGTTACCACTAGCCTCTCCCTGGAAGAAGAGTTTAGAAGAAAAGAAGGAAATAAATCACGTTGCGGAGAAAGAGCAGCCTCGCTCCGCCGGCGGGAGCAGCGAGCCGGGAGGCCCGGTCCACCTCCGCCGTGGGCGCCCGGCGCTCCCCCTCCCGCGACCGCCCTCCGTGCGCCCCTCCCTCGCCATCCATCACTCGGGTCCCCTCCAATGGCTAGGCAGCCCCGCGCCCCTGCCGCCGCGCGCCCCGCCCCCTCGGGCTCAGGTTTCATCTCCGCCCGCGAGGAGGGAGGGGACTGGCGGAGGCGGCCGGGCGGGGACTGAGACGGCCCGGCTGCTGTGCTCGCCGTGAGGACTCGGGAAATCGTGGCTCCGGAGTGCAGGGCGCGCCCCAGTGCCTGACCCTCGCGCGGTTTCCAGGCCCGGGGCTCCCCTTGGAAAAAAGGCCCAGCACCCCAGGGGCGGCCAAGCCCCGCAGGGCACACGGGCGGCAGCGCGTCCCCGTAATCCGCCACGAGTATCCAATCTGAGTACAAACTTTGGAGACAAGCCTCAGTTCTCTCTTCCAACCACACAGCCGTCGCGAAGCCCCTACCGACACCTCCAGGGTCGTCTCACTCATTTGTGTCCCCGGTGCAGGAAGCTGAAAAATCCGCTTCCAAGTTGTTCAGGTCTGAGCAGTACGGACCTCTGGATCTCAGCTACTAACGCACCTTCCCTCCCGCCATGGCCCGCCCTTGCCGACTGGGCTTGGGCCGCCTCTACCATCCTTTCGAAGCACCTCGCAGCTTCCTGAGGACTTGCCCGGGCTGAGCCCAGAGGAGGGCGCCTGCGGGCCTGACCCTGCCACCAGGGACACAGCTGCCACTCCAGAGATGCGGCTATGGGGGTCTGGGGGTCCCAGGTCTCAGCTGTTTGGAGCTGCCCACCAGGCCCGCAATGCCGCTCTTAGGAGGGTTTGGGGTTGGTGACGTTTCTTAACGTGCTTATTTTTCTGGGAGAGAAAGTCTCCTCCCTAAGGTTCCCTAGGCCCCGCAGCTCTTCTGCTGTTGTGGTATTTAAAGGACTGGCAACTTCCCCTGAGAAATATCTTTTGGATGAAACACAAATAGGCCACAGCAAGTGTTTTTAGTCAAACCCCTTCCACCCCTCCCGGCCCCCCTGCATCTCCACCTTACTCCTGAGCCTCCCCATCTGGTTCTTTGGGGAAAAAACACTGGGTTTTTTATCCAATTTGGATGTTTGTCTTAAGTCCTCACTTGCTGCAGGCCACACAAACTGCAGGGCTGTGGTTTAGGACTCTGCCCACCAGGAGGGTGCAGTGAGGAGGAAAGCTCTAAGAAAGAGAAGTTCTGTGAAGACACCACCTGGACAGTAAGTCTTCTGAACCTGGATTCCACAAAGCAGATGAGAAAGGGGTGGCAGCTGGATGCAGGAGGCTGCTGTTTGCTGAGGTCAAAATAGCACGGATTTCATGGTTCTTGACAGTTGGGATACCACCATATTTTAGACCTGAGATCAACAGGCTCTTGTCTAATCATTGTTCCCTCAGACTGAGGTTCATTTTTAGGTCCACGGGTTTGCAAAATGTTACAGTGAAAACCTACCATCTCAAAATCCAGGTCTCAAAGGGTTTTTCCTTTCAGCCTTGGGCAACCCTTGGGCCCGACCTAACAACTTCATCTGCAGAATCACAGGACAGCAGCCCATGTCAGCAGCTACCCCAGCACATGGAGCAGGCCCTGCACCAGAATACATGGAGGAACCCAAGTGTCCTTTTCACCTTTGAGAGCCTCCAATTAACACTATTTGTTAGATTCTGCCTTTCATGAGCTAGTTCTAGATTCTGTCGCTAATGAGAGAGAAGGGATCATTAGCATTCTGAGCTGTCCTGACAGTAATTAACCACCATTATGGCTGTAGCACCTTCAGGGCTCCAGATCCAGCAGAGAGGTGCAGCCTGCCTGCAGAAGGCTTGAACATAGCCCTTCCGGTGCCCAAGAGTAGACCTTTGCCTGCAGGACTTTTAACCACTACATCTCAGTTGTTTCCATCTGTAAAGATAATACTGTCACCCTAAGACTGCAACTGAATACAATGTCCAGACTCCTTTCTAGGGCACTTGCTGAGTTTCAAGGCAGCTGCATTCTTCTAAAATGTCTGGGTTTCAGGTAGCTGTCTATGTCCTTACAGTGCTCTTGGTCAAAAAATGACCAGGCACCCCAAAGTAAGGCAAGTGTGAAATAAAGTTTATTGAGGAAAAGAAAGAGAGGCTTACAAAGCAGCACACAGGTCTACAAAGGAAGATTTATGTTTGCCGCAGACAGTGACTGGACCTCCATTGTCACAGCAAGTAAGCAAAGCAGCAAAGAGACAAGGGTTATGGCCGGCAGTTCTCTTATACCGTCTGGATCAGGCCTACCTTGTGGTTCAGAGGTCACCTTGGAACCTGAGTCTTACTGCACATGTGGATTTCCCAAGAGCCTCTCTGAGAGCCCATTGGGGGTGTGTGGACCACAATATAGATTTCAGTCCATGACACGATGATTAGTCTTAAGGTTGTTCTAGGTCACTTTCAAGACTCTGTTGTACCTATTGCTAGGTTACAGAGTCTTCTACATCCTTTGCCGTTGGCATGCTAAGTTCTGATTGGTGGGTTGGTTGGGTGTTCACTCCTCTCCCGGTGTGAGCAGTTACCTGGGATAGTGCTAAGGTGGGTGGCACTGAGATGAGGGTCTTGGCCTTGTCCTATTTTTCCTGGAGCGCCAGAATTCTAACTCCCTACCTAACAGGTTGGCTGCCATTTGGGGAGGAGACTCAAGACTTACAGCATGAGCAAATAATTTGAGAAAGGGACTCAAAGGTCTTTTTTCTCATGAGGAGAAATGTGTGAGGCTGAATTTGGATATCCTCAAAGTGGGGATTTGACCCTCACACGGTTTAGACTATCATGAGAAATCCAGCTCCTAGTTGAGCAGTATGAGGTTGTGCTGACCTTGAGGAATCTGCCTACATCAGCCAACTTTTCAACAACGCTCCCACTCTCTGCAGGAGCAAGAAATTCTCAAAATGTGGGGTTTTAGAACTGAGCACTCCATTACCCATAGAAACTCACTTAACTCAGAATGTAGTTGACTTCAAATGAATAATCTGCAACTTATGTTGTCTACCATAGCTTGCAGCTTAGGCCTTGGAATAGAGACCTTTTGCATAGCTCCAGCCCCTTTCCCCAGCCCTGCCATGCTCCCCTCCCCATTTGCTAATCCCCCATCTCCACCCACTTCCCTCCGTCTCCATTCTAGGAGTTACTGGGGGGAGAGGGTAGGGGGTTCCCAGAGGAAGGGTTCTATGGAAGGCTGAAGCTCTCCCAGGGACAGTGGTGGGTAAGGACTCTAAGGTATGAACAGAATGTTCCCAGACCTGCAGCCTGAGTCATCAGTTGATAAATATATATTTAGGACTTACTGCATGCTAGTCCTAGGGGGATAAAGAAATAAATAAGATGGCCCCTGTCTTTGAATTGCTGCTAGAAATAGATAATAGGAAAAGATGAGTGGTAAAGGATCTTTACTGAAAGGTAGTGTGTCTTTTGAAATAGTGACTATTCTAATGCTCTCATACCGTGTCAGACGCTACCTGACACTCTCAGCCAAGGTAGATTCTATGATCATCCTCACTTGCAGTTGAGGAAACTGAGGCTGAGTGAGCATGAATACTCCTCCAACAACTGGCTCATAAATGCAGAGCTGAGCACTCCAAACCCCTTGCTTGGCATGCTGTGTGTGCCATTCATTCCAATGATGGTGAGCAAGTCTGCACGGGGCTTAAAGTCAAGGCAGGACAGATGATTTAATAATTATTTTCAATAAAGCTTAACACAGACTGAAAGGGGAGAACATAGGTGCCAGGGGTCTCTAGCCCAGCCTAGGGTGCAGGGAAGGGAGGGATGTTTTCTCAGGGTGGGAGTGTGCTATGTGCTGGGAGGATGATGGTCAAGGAAGGGGGGAGCAGAGAAAGAATTCCAGGTGGAAGGAACACCCAGTACAACATGTACAAGGTGTGGCTTGCCTGGGAAGCTGCAAATGCTGGAGCAAGCCGGGGAAGCTCTCAGGAGCCCTACCCAAGGCCTCAAGAGGTGGGGGTGGGGGTGGGTTGCTATTCTTTTGAGAGACTAGTGGGGGAGGGGCTTGAAAATAATACAGATGCCTAGGCCCCCTCCAGAGCAGCTGGATCTCAATCTCTGGAGGCAGAACCTGGGCATTGGCATTGTTAAGGTGCTCTGCTAGGTGACTGTGTCATGGAACAAGTAGGTTTCTAAGTGCCATCAATCTCAGGCCCATGCCCTCCTCCCTCCTGGGAGGTGCACAGAAGGACCAGATTGAATCTGTCAGTTTATGCTCCTTGGGCTTAAAGTCAAAGCAGGACAGAAAACTTAAAAATTACTTTCAACAAAACAATGGCTGGCATGTGACCCACGCTAGACCAATCAGAATCTATCCTGAAACTCTTGCTAGAGGGGAAGCCCCAGTTCTGGTCTCTTATTCCAACATAGGCTGGATGTAGGGATAGCAATCCAGTGGGAAGTGTTTTGATGGGAAGCATGTAGGTGGTTGAGGTTGCATTTGTGGAGCTGACATACTGTTTTCACTTGTTTTTTATCTGGTGAGCTTTCTGGGGGGTGATGGAGATTTTCAGCAGGGCTAACCTTCTCCAAGCTGCTTCTCAGCATGGGAGGCCTCCCCACCGACCCACCACTGCTCTTCCTGGGCTCCCGTTAGCTGCACTAGTGTACCTATCCAGGTATGGGAGTCCACAAAGTTCCTTACTGATTTTTCTCTCACTTGTACCAACAGAATCCCATCTAATATAGAGGAAGCTAATGACCCAATACTGTTCCCAGGTATTTTTGCCAACCCTGAAAGTGTAGGGATCCGAATATGCTGCCAATTAATGAATCCATCATTCATTTATTGGTCAAGAATTTGACAAAATTTGTTGAGCATTCTTGCTTTCTCCTACCCCCTAAAAAATGTTTGCCTAGACCAGTGGTTCTCAACCTTCTTAATGCCATGGCCCTTTAATACAGCTCCTGAAGGTCGTGACCCACAGGTTGAGAACCGCTGGCCTAGACCTTCTAAAGAGTTTTTTTTGAGACAGTCTATGTAACCCTGGGGAGAGTGCTGTGCCGTTACAGCTCACAGCAACCTCAAACTCTTGGGCTCAAGTGATTCTCTTGCCTCAGCCTCCCAAGTAGCTGGGACTACAGGCACCCAGCTATTTTTTGGTTGTAGTTGTCATTGCTGTTTGGCAGGCCTGTGCTGGATTCGAACCCACCAGCTCCAGTGTATGTGGCTGGTGCCCTGGCCGCTGAGCTACAGGAGCCAAGCCGAGAGCTATTGTTTTGAGGAACTAACAATTTACAACTCAGAGTGGGAATTAATTCTTAATTTATCCCTCAAATTCTTTCAAACTTCAAGGGCTACACTGCAGTCTAGTCGTGTCAGATTTGATGAACTAGTCCTTGTTCTCTCTTTCCATAACCTTCAAAGTTTTATAGACTTTGATCATATCACCTTTCTGGCTTCATCTTTCCTCACTGAAGCCTTTAAGGAAAAAAGAGGCATAGCCGCTCTTGAAAGACTCTGGGCGATTATGTTGCCCTCCCGTAAATAGTTCTGAGATATTTTTCTCAAGGGGAAGGTAATATAATGGCCAGGTTTGGGTATAGCCTAGGTAGAATACTATTTTTGGCTTGGTTCCCAGTACCATTTCTGATACCATTTTAGCATTTTCTGAATACTTGGTCCTGAGTGGTCTTTCGCAAACAAACATCTTGTAAAGACCCCCCAAGATCCCCTTTTGTGGCTATAAACAGACTGGACAGAATCTCTTTTCTTGTAATTTGGATTATGTTCTTATAAATGCATTAACTAAGACTTGTGCCTGCAAAAGCTTAAGATGCATTTTCTTGCTCTCTCATAAGCTCATCCTGCAGTTAATCACCATTTGTTTGCCATCTCTGCAGAGCCTTCATTTCGTCCTAAGGTCTGGAACCATCTGAGCTTTCTCTCCTTCGGATGATCTATGTAAATTTAAACTACATCTGGGCACACCCGCAATCCTGGGGGATCCCCACTGTTAATAATTCTTCATCCAGAAAAGTACCTGTTTATCCTATTTTTTTGTTTCCTGTCTGAGAATAATTCCGGTCTGTGGCGATTTCCCCCCACATGCTGGAGCGACTTGCTATTGTAAATGACCTTTAGGGTGAAACTTCATCAGAAGGAATTTTGAAAGTCTAAACATAATTCATCCTTGGGTTTCTCGCTCCGTCTCTAGGCCTGTGTCTACTTCCTCAAAGAATGCTAATAGATTGGTCTGGTTTCATGTTCTCTTTTCAGAGAGTATGTTATGCTTTGTCCAGCTAATTGGGACTTTAAAGCCTGCCCAATGATAGTACTTTTTAGTATAGATTCTACCAAAGAGGTTATTAAGAATGACCCTTCCTAGATGGGTGGGTCCCCTCGCGGCGGGGAGACACAGCCACTGTGTAGGAGAGCTGCACATTCTGGCCACCAGGATGTGACTGCCATCCTCAATTATCTGGGCCTTCCTTCCTCTCTGTGCACACTGTGTCATTTACTTTGGTGTTCCCTCCCTCACCATGAGGGACACTTCTTAGTAATTACAACATATACATTTTATTCCAATATTTTAATAGTTAAACACACACACACACACACACACACACACACACACACACACACTCTCTCTCTCTCTCTCTCTCTCTCTCTCTCTCTCTTCCCTGAAAGTCCAATAGCTCTCTTTAGAAGGGGGTAAGTATCTCATCTTCTATTTAAATTTTTTCATATGGACTTAAAACACATTAGCAGGTTTTAGTTGCTCTCAGACATGTCTTTAAATGTGTGTTATTGGATTGGTAACACTGTTTTTCCCACATAAGGCAAATCTCTTTTCTTTATTGTTTTTCTCTTTTGCTCATTTAACAAGTCTTGAGCACTTGGCTCTAGGGCAGGCTCTGAGCTGGGATTTGGGGGGTTCTGAGATGGGCAGCCCAGTGAGGGAGTCAGCTGCGCGGACAGAGAACTTCAGGACCGTGTGTGCCTTCTAAGAGAGGAGTGTTTATGCAGCATCTCAGGAGATGATTTCCCATGCCCATTACCACAAATTAACAGGAGCCTTTACAAAGCTGGTGAGGCTTCGGAGAGGGTGGTCCCTGTAGGTAATTTCTTTAGCCAATACATAGGACCACTGACAAGAAAGCAGGACATCACTAGTACTAGATGTGCAGAGATCAGTTTGGTGACATCTACATTACCCACAGTGCTTTTCTCCATTAGCATCAGCTTTATACTTTTGGAAACAACTTCTGTCAACATTTCACCTCTTGGAACAGTCTAAATCTCTCTGCATCAGGGGGTAGTATTCACGTGCACAAGTCCACTTTCAGGAACAGTCTGGGAGCTTCCAGGGCCTGGATAACCATCATGGGACCTCTGCACGGAGTGTCCCCCTCGGGACCTTCCAAAGCACATCCCTGCTGACAGTCATGGGCATGTTCACCAGCTGGGAGGATATAAAAGGGATTTCTAAGAAAAGAAAATGCCGGGAGAACAAGTTTTCTGGGCTTTCGGTTTCTTTCAATTTAACATTGACTTTATTTTAAAAATGGAAAGAGTAATGTATGTCAAAAAATCGATTTCCTATTAAATAAATCAGGAGACTCTCCCTGGAGGTAATACCTGTGAACAGTTGCATGTGCATCATTTCAGATATTTCTATGAGCATATAAGCACATAGAAAATCAATCTTATCTATTTCATCTATTGATAATTTTACCAAAAACCATAAGCAATCCTCTGCTCCCTCCCCAGTAGGTATTTCCTGCTCTCCTTTTTCTCACACTTAATTCTAGGAACCCCTCCAATGTGGCGGGAGCTGAGCAGTCAGTAAAGAGCTGAGTTCACCAACCAAAATGGGATGTACGCACATATGCAGACGGAAGGGAAAAGAAAAGAATCTGCGTTGGGAATGCCCACTGTCTTTAAGCAGTGTCATCTCCTCTTCCTGGGCTTCGATTCCCACTTCAAAAAGACAAACTCTGAGCCTTCTCATTAAATCAGACAAGTCACATTCGCTCGAACATACACTGCGGAAGGTAAGTAATCTGTTGAAGGTCACCCAGCCGATTTGGCGATGGAAGGGGCTTCAGGTGAGTCTGGGTACTGACTCCTGGCTGCCGTGCCAGCTCCATCTCAGGCAGTTTTCTCTCTAGTAACCCTGTCCCATCTTTTTGTGTTCCCTTGCTTTCCATTCCCAGCCTCAGCGCAGGCTGGGTGGGGGCCTTTCCAGGGACCTGCCAGCAGTTTCTGGGACATTTTCCATGGTATTTGGAGTCATGCCCCTCCTTTCATCTTTTCACACCTGTCCCTCTTGACTTCTAAGATTCTCCGAAAGCTCCTGGAGCTGCTGTGTTACTTTTTTCCACTACTTCTCCCATTTGTTCTCACTGGGATCATAGTCGGTATATAACTGGGGCTTATAATGAAAAAGTCTCTCCCCCACTTTCCCCTTCAAACTTGTCTGAGACTGTGATCACATCCATTACCTGGTCTACACACTTGAGAATTCTGCCTACAATGCCCAGTACAAAACCAGTAATTTACAAACTGCCTAATTCTAAGTGTTGAGATACAGACTCTCACTTGTCCTGTCTCTCTCACCCCTGAGCTCCCCAATCTGCAGAACCAAGGCCTGGCCATCCCCACCCACCCCCGCCCCCACTGGATCGCCAACCTCCAGAGTCCCCTGTGTCTAAAGATTCAACAAATTGCTGTTGGCTTTGTAAGTCACTGGCCTTGCCCACACCTGCCTCAGAGGAACCTCACCTGTAACTATTCTGCATTCCCCGAGTGAAAATGTTGCTGAGCAAGTAGGAAATACTATTTGCAGAGTGATGTATTTATGTTTTAACATCAGCATGAAATTTTTCAGTAGTAATTCCCAGCAATACTATGGTAGAAGCATTTGGAAACCCCCTGTAGTTTAAAGTAGTTTTGGGTACACACACACAAGACGCACCAGGACAATGGAGAACAGACCACACAGCCTTCACCTCTCCCCATTCCAGTAAGTTCTTGGGAGAAGAATCGGCTTGGAACCATTTATCCCACACATGGCAACTGTTTGAACTGACAGTGAATCTGTATGTCTCTCTCAACCAGCAGAAGGCTGAAGTATTTGGATTAATGAACAATTTGGTGCCAAGTACAAATACCGTAGACACTTAGCAATAGGAACAGATAACCAAGTTATTCATCAAATTCAAAACTGTTTAGAATGGTTAATGTGAAGCTGAAATAAAGAAGATCCCCAGCTGATGGGATCTGAGGGAAAGAAGGACAAATGTATCACTTGACACAACGTTTTGGTCCACCACCACTGTTTTCTTTCTTACATTTGTTGGCGGCTGAGCAAATTCCCTCATTTTTACATTGGAGAGGCAATATAGCCTGTTGGCTAGGAACATGCAGTCTCAACACGGATTCTAAACCTCGGTTATTTCATCTATAAAATGGGAATATGCTTATAGCTCCTTCACGAGATTTTTGTTAGGGCTAATGAGTTAATACGATAACAACCCACTTAGAACAGATGCCTGGCATAGCATAAGTGTTGGTAAGTAGTTGTCAATATTAGTTTTATATTGTGGACAAAAACTATTCTTTGGATTACAGTAGAGTATCTATCATTCTCTAGATTCTGCTAGAGTCTTTGTGTGGGAACTAGGGCAAAATCTATAGAATTCTGAAAGGATTTTTAGGTATCCTTGCCTTTTGGGTGAATTCTAATTGTACTTTCAGCTTAATGGCCGGTGAGCCTTCATTGTAAGAAAAAGTCCCCCCTCCACCCTGGGTACCTGGTAACCACAAAGTTGTCTTAACTACGTGATGGGCTCTCTCATCCCTATTTCATAAATGAGAATGAGACTCAGGTGGTTAAGTGACTTGTTTAAAGACACCATAAATATAAATGGCCGACCAGAGGTTCAAACCCAGGTCTTGAGATGCCAAGTTCCATGTTTTTCCTACTAAACCACAGCTGCTTCTCATCCTCACCCAGGGTTTATTTTTTTTCTGTCAGTCTAATAATATGACCCATATGTATCCTGATGGATCATGTATTAGAAATAGGAATATGTTTAGAGCCATACTGGACTTGCCAGGTATTAACAAAAATACCAAAATGTTTTAAGGAAAAAAACAATTTCCCTGACAATCTCCCCTAAAAACTTAGGAAGTTAAAATTGTTAGATTATAGATTTTTTCTTCTTTTTTACTGGTAAATGACATTTTTTTAAGGTCAAGTATTCATAGGGTACTTATCTGGACTTAGCCTCTGAATGCCAGTTAAATAGATTTACCTGAACAACAGGACAACAGGAAGATGTTTAGGTAAATCTATCTACAGTATCAAGTCATTGCAGTCCTTTCAGTCCATAAGCTACTCAGACCATGTCTCAAGTTTTCAGCCAGATGGGCTTCTGCCTTTAGAGTTTGGTCATTGACCCGCAAAGGGAGGGCTGGAATACCAGCGTGCCTTGGGTTTGCCTTGTTCTCATTGACTCACAGCCAGGCTCAAGGGAAAAAGTAAGTTCCCTACCAGGCCTGAGTCAGTAGACCCTGCCAATACCATCCACTTACTGAGGAAGAAATCAGACACCTGGAGCTCAGGAATCTATTTCTTCAACATGCTCCTAGCAGAGAAAAATAAAAGCACTGTAAAACCCTTATGGCATGGAAGAAGGTGGCATCTAGCTGTTTTTGCAATGTGATCTTGAGATACCCAAAGATATAAAACCAAGTGTATGTCAGGATAGTATTTTGAAATCAGTATTCTGAAACAGGAATGTCAAACTATTTTAGCTGCAAACAAATTATACTCCCATGAGTCTCATGTTCTGGGGCAAAAGTGACCCACCCAAACTTAGCAGTGAGGGGTTGGTTATTAGCAGGGCTGGACCTGTGAGGGAATGTCATCATGAACCTCCTAAGGCCTGAAGATGAGGCCAGCCTCTATGCTAATGTATTTCTTTTTGCTGTATCTCACTTGTATGATTAAATGGAAGCCCGTATGAGAAAATGCAAATCTATTAAAAAAATCTATTTATTATTTATCCTGTACCTCCTTCCATAAAGGATATTAAACTAAATGTAAATGAAAGCACATTCTACACATTACAAACCCAAACTGTCAAACCAATGTTTATCTTCTTCTCAAGGTACCAGATATTTTAAGGCAACGCTGTAATTTTTATGATTCTCTAAATAAAATATACATATCTGGGACTTCTTCTGACAACCAGAAAACATACTGTGTGGAAGAAGCAAGTGCTCAATGGCTGTGTTCATGCGAGACCTAACTATTCTTTAAGATGCCACTGTCAGCACTGAACGTGCGTGCCAACTGGCAGCAAATTCTCTGTTGCTAAGATGGTCCATTTGTCTGAGGTTTTTGAGCAAGCCTTTTTGAGAGCCACCATTTCAACAGGTAACATGGTATCTCTGAAAGGGGAAACTATCTGGCAAGTTCTTATAGCCTTATAAGTAGATACAACTTTGATAGAATCAAACTTTGTGAAAGAGCCTCAAACAATTAGATTTTGTGGCATTTAAATAGGTAATCTGGAGGTAAGACACAAACCATGGTAGAGGGTGGTCGGGGAATGTATAAAAGTCTAAGAGGAGAGTTAATTCTAAAGTAGTGTCTGCATGGTGACTGACAGTGCTTAGGACAGGAGGCCGTGATAAGTAAGTCTGCATGTGTTTCTACCTAATCTTGTTTACAGATAAACAAAGAGACAAAGAGAAAATTCTTTAAGACACCTACAGAGGATGAGAATGGTTTGTCTTCAGGAAGAAAAGTGTACTAAGAATGAAGCAATGGTACTGAAACTCTCGCCGAGGACTTCGGCAGAGTATCTGTTTACGAGGACAGAAAAAGAGTGGAGTATTATAAGGAAACAGGACAAATTGTTGCTGTCAGTCAGGGCAAGCTGCTATAAAGACCCTGGGTCTATGAAGATGAAAAAATGAAATACAAGGAGAAGCCACAACAGATGGTAGCTACTAAAAAAAAAACAGAAGTCAAAAATTTTGGAGTATTTTTAACTCACATCTGCTGATCTCTGCTTCGACCCACGGAAGACACAGAATCTATGGGAATTGGCTTTGTCTTACTAGATAGTTGACAGAATCTTTTTGTTTTCAAGTTTTTGCCTGATTTTCAAATGCCGGCAAATCCATTATCTTGATTTCTAAAAGCTCTGCACCTTGTAGCATTCTTTAAACAAATGACTGAGAAAATGAGAAGTAAATCCAACCAGCAATTATGTAATTATTTTCTGCATAAACTGCATTCGCTACTCTTTCATTCTTTGCTGTAGTAATCTGTATATAATAATTTTGTAAGTGGGGCACACAATTTATGTTCATACTCAGCACTGACTTGAAATTTTTGAGAGGTCATAAAAGATATTTGCATTTATTTTGTTCGATTTCTGTCCACATTTCAAAATTCTTTCTTCTTCTGCCCTTAGAAGTATAAAGTTTCACACTTCGCTAGGTATTCTTGCCTCTGACTCCTGTGTTCTTATATGATACAGCATTTTTAACTTACAGAACAAACCTGGCTAAGAAACTGGGTATCCTTTCAAAGATGTCCATTTGTTCATCTGTCACCAAGGAAACTGACTTCTGCCTGGCTTTGTATGCACATTTGGGTGAGGCAGTCCTTAATTTTTTCCATTGCTCTGTTCCATGGCTTCTTTATAGCTCTGTTGCTAAGAGAAGGTAGGCCGAAACTGAGCTGCCATTAGGTCAAAGAAAGAAAAAGAGGAGCCTGCCATAGGGACAGGGCTGGATACTAGACAGATGGGAATGCCTGGAGTCTTCCTTCCTTCCTCAGGTTAAACTTATGTTCAGTTAAGTTTGCTGAATGACTAAACAATGGATATTGTTTAAAAAGCAAAGCCATTTTCCAAAAGAGCCACAGGAATACTGTAGACACTTAAAAGTTACCTGAGCTTACCCTCTGAGATATTATAAATCAAGTTCTAGAAAAATTACCTTTAAGGGGTGGTACCATTTCATTTCACGAAGTTATTGGATTCCAATTAGCCTGCATTGGTTTCTGATAATCCTCGTCTGTTTTTGCTCACTTCCACTTGGGCAGCTCTTTCCTTGGATGGCTGACTTTTTGACTACAGCTCTTTTCACTTTTACCCTGCATGCTTTAAAGGCCTGACCAAATTTTGCAACCATACCAGGTAAAAGCAAGTGCTTGAACTTAATTCATATGGCAGCAAGGTTATCAGATCCATGGAACCTGTGCTATACCCCTTCACCTCTCTGGCCATCGGTTTCTTCTTCTGAGAAATGAGAATACCAGCACCTGTTCCTGCCTGCTTCCTGGGGACAGTAAGCATATGTGTGGGGTGGCTTGAAAGCTCCCTGTCCCAATGCCAGGGATGCCCACTGTCCCTGGGAAGCAGGGCAAGACCATTCCCTCCCCCCATTCCCTATTCCTTTTGCATGTCCTCATCTAAGAATTCTTGTATTTATTTGGCCTCACACACAGGGCTGCTGAACAGGAGAACCAAGGGATGATATGGAACACGGGCTTCTCATGCCTCCTTTCTCTATTATTAAACACAGAGGCAGGCACCACTCTTGGAGAGGTTTGTAAGGACAGAAAGCAAACAGAGGTTTCTTAGTAAAGGTCAACGATGCTCTCCTTGAATAAGATGCCAAGCTACTTTAAGACCCTTTTTATCACAAGTCTGGTTATTAGATAAATACCTGCAAATAAAGACACTTTCAGACTGCTGTGGGGGGGAGGGAGGACAAGTCACCCACTGTTTTACTTGTCTACTCTGTGTACGCACCTGTCACCCAGGAGGGAAGCAGGGCTCTTGAAAAGAGGTGGCTAGGAGCTCCCTTTCTCTCATCACAGCCCAGGGGCTCTCAAGGAGGCAGGCAAGCAGAACCTGTGCTGTTCTACAAGGAACCAACGTGCCCTTCAGAACAGGGAGAATTTAGCTCCCAGATAATACTATCTGGCCTGGAAGGTGGCAGCAAAAACCACAGAGAACTTGCAGCCCGCCTGGATGTGTGGGCGCCCCACCCAGAGCCTTTGTCTGCTCGGCCTGCCATCCAGCAGGGTACGCCCCAGTCGTTAATTGGAGATCATGTCCCTGAAAAGAGGACTTGCCTGTCACCTGCTGTGCCGGTAGGACAGCAAGAACCCCCTTCTTTATAGGCACAAAAATGCCACTGTGGGTATGCCACATTAGTCCTATGCAGACTGGCACGAGGCCCTTCCCCAGCTCTGCTATGCCAATCTTCAGCGCACAGCCAGTCTCTTTTCTAAGCGTCATGGCTAAAGACCCATTTGAGAAATCACCTGTCTGCCATACACAGGAGAAAAGCAAGGTCCGCTCACAGGTTTTCCAGACTCCTGCGACAGATGCACGAGGAAGGGGCATCTTCAACGGCAAGGAACTGCTTATGTTTTCGCGAAGATTCTAAAACTAGATGGAGAAGGTGATGGAGCTCTTTGAGTGAAGAGCCTGCCACTCACTACGACCTGCAGTTCCGTCGCGTGAGTTCGGCAGAGTGCTGAGCTCGGGGCATCAGGCTCTCAGTGCGACCGAACATATCCGGAGAACCTCTCTCTCCCGGACCCCCGACCGATTCCCGCTTCCCTGCCCTTCGCACGAGTCCACTTTGAGAACTGCCAACTTCGCGGCCGAAGAGGATGCACCGCATACTGTTTCCTCTAGATGGCGCTATTTCCCCTGATCCTGCGGCAAGATACCCGATTTATAAAATAAATACAATCCAACGCCTTCCAAAACCACACCACACAGCAGCGCACAGGCTCCCATTAAAATCTCAATTTGGGGGAATTGATTCTACCTCCGAGAAACTAATGCAATTACTTTAATAAACTGCAATCAAGAGTTGCATCCAAGCGTCCCTCCCTCTATGCACACCTGTCCTCTGGCCCCAGCTACTACTCTGAGCTGAGCCGCGGCGCGAACTGGGCGCTGAGTCGCCCCTGCTCCGTGCCCGCCAGTCCACTTAGAAAGGCCGGGGCCTCTCGGGAATCCTAGCCCTTAACGCTCAACCCAAGTTCCACATCTTCCCGCGCCCCCACCAGCCCAGGAGAAGGGCTCCGGACCCCCACGCCAGACCATGCGCAGCGCCAAAGAACACCCCCAACTCCCCCCGCCCCAGAGAAGCGCTTGCCTAGCGGCTCCGCAGCCGGGCGTCAAACGAAGGCGGGGGCCCGGGCGACTCAGGCCAATGGGGGTTCACGGTGGGACAGCCGGGTGGCCGGCTTCATTCGAGGCTCCGTGGGTCAGACGGAGCGGCCGCCCCATGAGGAGGTGGCTTCGCTGGACAGAGGGAGCTCCCAGCCCGCACACAGTGGAAGGGGCGTGCGCCGGGTCTGCCCAACCACGCGCACGGTCGGCTGCCCGGAGGAGAGTATTTTAGGAAAAAAGAACAAACACCAAACCACAAAAACTTTCCTGCTGCCAAGAGCTAAAGCGATTGAGGCTCAGCAAAGCTCCAAATGTGGGCAAGATGGGAGCAAGATGAGACGCGGGGATGGGAAAGACCAAAGCAGGGCCGTGGCCCGGCAAGTGTCGGCGGCGCCTCGGGGATGTCAGAGCCGGGTCCGCCAGCTCCCGGCCCGCGCTTACCTTGGCGGCTGCATGAGCCCCTGCGGCCCGCGGGGGGTGGCGCTGGCGGGGCTGCGGGAGAAGAGGGGGTGCCCCGGCGCCGCGCGTCTACCCTGGAGCAAGGTGGGAGGGGCTCCGCCGGCGCTGGTCTCTGCCGCCCTGGTCGGCTCAGAAGCGGCCCGGGGCACGCCGCCTGCTCCCGGGCTGCATGCCTGCGAGCGCCTGGACGAGCTGGCCCGGGAGCGAACGGCCAGTGCTTCGCTGGCCCAGCGGTTCGGGCGGCTCAGCCCGCGCACCGGAGACAACTGCGGAGCGGGTCGGCCGGGCCAGCCCCCTCCCTCGCCCGGCCCCCGCCTGCTGGCGAGCGCGGCGTAGTGAGCTTCGTCTGCTAGCCGAGGGGAGGGGGCGGGCCGGGGCCCCGGGCGCGGGCGGGGGGCGAGCAAGGGCGGGGCTGGCGGGGAGGGGCGGGAGAAGAGGTGGGGTGCGGGCTCGGATGGCCCCGCCCCGCTGCGGCCCCACCCGCCCGCATCAGCACCGGTTGGGTGGGTGCGGAGCGCGCCGGCCGGAAAGTCCGGACTTTCTCCAAACGCTACGCTTGCGGGCGCGGGCTGCAAGTGCGGCGACCTCCGGGCGCCTCCAACTTCCCGAATCCCCTTGGGGATGCTGGTGGGTGGGGGATGCACATTTTCCGCCTTCAGTCAGGCGGTGGTCGAGGGCGAGTTCCATTGAGGTTTCTGGAGGAGGCAGTGAGAGCCTAGAGAATACTCTTGCGCTCTGCGGAGACACACCTTTGTTCTGTTGAGATTTTAACAGATCAAAAATAAAACAGATTTTTATTTTTGTTTGAGAATCTTCTTGAAAAAATTTAATACATACATATTACATGCCTAATACCCGAATACGTTCTTGCGTACAGTTTTACACAACTCAGGAGTGTCTGGAGTAAGAAGTAGACCACAGCTCACCCCTTTCCCTGGGCAGCCCCTCGCCAGAGGTAACCTCCCGTCAGGCTCTGCCGCGGCGCGTTTGCGTTTCCCCGCACGGATGGAAAGCGCAACCTCTCCGGCTTTTGAAAAGAATTGTTTTCATTATTCGGCGCAGGGGCTAATCCCCAGGGGCACCGGGGAGCCCTGGGAAGGACTCTTTGCAAAGGACTACTTCCAGTCGCCTCGCGAAGATCTGAAGCCCCAGCTGGGACGTGAAGTCAGCGTGGATACCCAGCTCACGCCCCAATTAGCACTGCACGGTCAGAAGGATTTGCCAGTCGATTTGAGACAGGGTTATGACCTTCCTGTTCTTACAGAACAAACTGTCTTGAATTTTGATGTGATAAGAACTCTGGATTTGCAAAATGAAAAGATATCATCCACATTAAAACACGATCGTTATTTATGCTTGTGGCCTTGAGAGATGTGGTTTTAACTCAGTATTGTATGTTTTATTTGTCAAGTGCATTTGGATAATCTATAGCTGGGGTATTAAGAAAATTCACGTGATTGATTTAGCAGGAAGGGATTGAGTATTGGGATCGCTAGTTTCTACAATTAGCTCTGATCTCTTGGGCAGGTCACTGGCTCTGCTGTGCCTCACTTTCCTCATCTATGAATAGAGGAGTTGGACTACATGTTGTGGGGAGGGGAGAGAGACACTTTTTGCCCTAACCTTAAGTACTTCATCTTTCTCAGCTTAGCTCCAGCACTCCCCCGCCCCCCCCCCCCCATGTAGAGTCCCCAGACTCGGTGCCTTTCCTTGCGAACACTGCCCTCACTCTGTGATTAGGTACTCATTAAGGTGACAGCCTCTTCCATCATGTAAGGACCATGAAGGCAGGAACCAGGACTCGGGGTGGGTGGGGCATCACTGCATCCCTAGCACTTAGTTCCATGCCTGAATATCACCCAGATAATGTAGCCTTAATTCTTAATGCTCTTCCGAATGGTCTGGCATTTTTGAAAAATCTGTAAGTGGAAACATACCTTCTTAAAAAACAAGGGTTTTGGAAAGCACCCAGCAGGGTTTTCCCATCTTGGAGGACAAACAGTCCACTGTCAAGATGAGGACAGACAATTCACAGCTCAACCAAGGGCTATGGCAGCGGTCAGTAGCTATTTACCTTGATGAGTGTAGGCGCCCATGGAGAAGGCAACGAATATTAATGTTACTCATTAAGCACTTGATTAAGTTGGAACTCTGCATAGGCAGTTGGATGGAATACACACATGAGCACTCAGATTTAAATGAGGCCGTGGAGTGTGTTTAGGGTGCAAATGAACAAATGTGTATACTTTCAACCAACAATCTAGAAACATTCCTAATGTAAAGCTGCAGGGTATCTTTATCTTTCTTTACTGCAAAGGGTCCTTATTCCTTAAGAATATGAACAAGAAATAGACTAACCTGGGTTCCAGGGTTTTTTTTTAAGGCCATTAAGAAACAAGGGGTGGGAGGGTATGTGTCTAAGGCAGTACAAGACTAATATCTATATTAGCGTCTCTCTTGTTCAATATGCAGAGTTGCCAAGGGAAAGGTTAAAATCTGGCCTCACACCTATAGAAGAATAGAAGAAGAGCTGGGGTTTCCACACCTTTTTGGCCACTCTTTCGCAGCCTCCCTTATTTTATCTTTATCTTTTTAGACATAGTCTCACTTTGTTCCCCTTGTTAGAGTGCCGTAGCGTCACAGCTCACAGCAACCTCAAATTCCCAGGCTTAAGCGATTCTCTTGCGTCTGCCTTCCAAGCAGCTGGGACTATAGGTGCCTGCCTGTTTTTAGAGACAAGGTCGGTCTCGCTCTGGCTAAGGCTGGTCTGGAACCTGTGCTCTCAGGCAGTACACCCGCCTGGGCCTCCCAGAG
>CAUYON010205874.1:0-22101 GCA_963573935.1 Arctocebus calabarensis | reverse complement strand
TAGCTGGGACCACAGGCGCCTGCCACAACGCCCGGCCATTTTTTGGTTGCAGCCATCATTGTTGTTTGGCGGGACCGGGCTGGATTCGAACCCGCCAGCTCAGGTGTACGTGGCTGGTGCCTTAGCCCACTGAGCCACAGGTGCTGAGCCTTTACTATTTTTTTTGACCAACATAATTTAAGTGGGCCACGAACGTTTAACTATAGGTTTAAGTGTGCCGTGAGATAAAAAAAGGTTGAAAAAAACAGCTCCAAAGCCTAGAATAGTGCTGGCACAGGAAAGTGGCTCAGTGATGTGAATGAATGAAAGGACAATCTGCTGAGTAAGTTGTTCTGGGCTCTTCTCTGAGGGGAGATCAGCCAGGTTCTCATGCCACAAGAAAACTAGAATATTTTCCCCAAACATATAAACTATAAAAACAGCCATGAAATTAAAAGGATTACAAAGGAATATTATGAAAAACTTATGACAACAAATTGGATAACTTTCTAGACAAATTTCTAAAGAAACATAGATTACTAAAACTGACTCAAGAAGAAATAGAAAGACTGAATGCATTTTTCGTTGTTGTCATTTTTTGTTTTTAGAGACAGAGTCTTACTTTACTGCCCTTGGTGCCATGGCATCACAGCTCACAGCAACCTCCAACTCCCAGGCTTAGGCGATTCTCTTGCCTCCCGAGTAGTTGGGACTATAGGTGCTCTCCACAACGCCCGACTATTTTTTTGTTGCAGTTTGGCTGGGGCTGGGTTCAAACCTGCCACACTCGGTATATGGGGCCAGCACTCTACCAGCTGAGCCACAGGCACCACCCCAACCTGAGTGCATTTTTAACAAGTGAAGAGATTAAATTAGTAATTTAGAGATTTCCCCAAAAGAAAAGCCCAGACCCACGCAACTTAACTAGTGAATTCTACCAAATGTTTAAAAGGTAGCAATTCTTCACAAATTCTTCCAGAAGATACAAGGAGGAAGAAAAGTTTCCTAGCTTGTTCTATAAGGCCAGAATTACCCTGATACCCAAACCAGACAAAGACATCACAAGAAAACTACAGACCAATACTCCTCCTGAATATAAATGAAAACATTTTCAATGAAATACTATTGGTACAGAAAATAGCTTACACAGCAAAAACAGCCGTATCTTGAGTAACTGAAATGTGATCACCCCCAGCACACTTATACTAATGGAAAGAAAAGCATAGAATCAAAAACCTAGACCTCTACGGTTTACAGAGCCACCTAAGTGGAATGTGTGGAAGAAGATAGAAGAAGAAAAATAAAAACAGAAAAAAGGATACCTGGTGGCCCTACGAATCCTGGGTTTCCTGGATATCCTTTCTGACCAGGTGGTCCCAGCTCGCCTCGATGTCCTGGCATTCCTGGAGGTCCACGTTCTCCAGGAAGTCCTGACCTATCTAAGCCTGGAATCCCTGGGTCTCCCTTTGGCCCTGTTTCACCTCTTCTGCCTATATATAGACAAATGGACAAGAAGGTAAACCAGTGAATTAACACACAAGTACTTTCCCCACCAACTCCAGTAGTATTCTGGGCTATAGACATTTAGATGTGTGATTTTGGGCAAACTGCACACTTATCTGTATATGTATGTGCATGTGTTTATTCATTTATTTATTCAATGCCCCCATCTGTAAACTTTCTGAGATCCCTTCTGCCTTTAACATTCTCTGTTTCAATGATTCATGCAAGTAATTTAAGTATAGTATTTACATCTATTTCTTGGTCCTCCAGGCACATTCTGGGACTACGCTCTTTTGACTGAGGCTCAGTTTTTAACCTGAAGAAGACACAGAGCCATTCAGTTGGAGGTGAGCCTCTAGTTGCTTCTGGAAACAATAATTATGCTGCTGTAACAATTAACGTCTTGGCCAAAAATTGTGACTATACGAGCAGTGTAATAGCCCACAGACTTTAACTGAACTTTAAAGAATTTTTCCAGAAACAGTTCATTAAATCTGGCTGGTTGAGAGGATCAAAATAATAGAGTAAGTTTCCCATTGTCTGAAACACCCAGCATACATCATTAAGATTTATTTTCATGTCCTTTTTTTCATGTTGCATGTAAAGCAATCAACTAAAATTTTAATTTATAACTTTTTTGACTGGAATCTTTGCATACTTTACTCCATTTTAATAACAAGGATAAAATTACACTTTACTATACTTATAAAAGTATGAAAGGTAAAATGTTTTCTGAGAGTTTGTGTGTACATGAATATACGTAAATACACACCTTCTCCTCTCTTGCTCTCTCTCTGTGTCTCTCTCTCTATATCTAATCTATCTTCAGTGTTCATACTTTCTTGCAAAAAGACACAAACCAATTGAATATTTTAACTTCTTCTATAGGTGGCACACACTGCCATGTGCAACAAACCTATGACAGCAAGGCTTACATTTCTGAAAAAACATTTCTCCTTGAACAGTGGTCAGGACTTATTCCTGTACAGTGCCTTGCTGAGCAGCAGAGTGCAGAGTTGGAGGCCCAAGTCACCTGCTCAGCTGGTGACTAGCTCAAGGCCCTCTCCTACCTTCTTGCCCTTTCAATCCATTTAATCCTGGAAGTCCTGGGGCTCCTCTGGGGCCATCTCTGCACCTTCCTGGGAGTCCTTTCTCTCCAGGTGGTCCAGGTTGCCCTGGATCTCCTGCAAAGGAAAGACCAAGTACATGTTCAGCTGCCCAAACTCGAGGTCCAGGTCTTGCTATGCTGATCATCCTTCTGTAACATATACCCCCTAAATCAGACCTATATTTAATACTATTAATATGCCTTTGGTAGAGGGCACTTGTGAAAAAGAAAAGAAGGAAGGGAGAGAGAAAGAAAGGTTGAACAGCAACAGAGAATGATGGGCAATTAAGCCTGGGAGAGTCTACTGCTGAACTAGCAGTTTATTTGAGAAGAATTCTTTACCCCTAGAGCACCTGCACATTCTCTTTGCTGCTTTTTAGCCGAGCTTACAGTGGAGAGAAGTAACCCCACTTGCTACTATACCTCGTGGTCCATCAAGCCCTTCTTTTCCTGGAATTCCAGGGAGACCTGGAAGTCCAGGGAGTCCAATTTCTCCATTTTCCCCAGAATTGCCTCTTTCTCCTGGAAAACCCGGTGGTCCTGGCTCTCCAGGCATGGCTAGTGCTGGTTCTCCCTACAGCACAGAAATTATATTAGTTTTACTACATAATGCTTCCAAAGCCTCACTGGTAGTGACTGGACTTTAGGACTGTTTACTTAAAACGAATCTCCCTATTAGGGCGGCTCTCGGTTTCTTTTGCACAGACAGCACCTTGCCATCAACTTTCCCTTTTTTCAACTCTAGTTGCTGACTTTTCTAGAAAATTATCCTCAATAATACTTTGGGATATGGAGCCTCCATTTTTTTTTTCAGAAGACTATGGCATTGTCTGTGAACAGAAAAATTTAGATGTCTTTACTTTTGATAGCTTCTCTCATAGTTACTCATATTTCTTTCTCCCATTTTAAATACCCTGAGTGTTTCTCAAGCCGTTAAGGAGAAAACAGATGCAACCCTGTTTTCTAACACCTTCTATTTTCCTTTCTAAAAGGGAGGATGCTCTAGAGAAACTTTTAAAAAACACTTTATATCTTCATAAACTACAAAGACATAGATAATTTCTACACCTAGAGTGTTTGGCCTGATGGGGGCATCCTAGCTGACCAATTATGGTTACCCTTCCCTCCCCTGTGACAGTTTGAGTTTTAATTTTTGCAGACCTTGGGTCCTGGGAGTCCTGGCTCTCCAGGTAAGCCAGGCTCTCCTATTTTTCCGGGACAACCTGGTGATCCTTTTGTTCCTGGGACACCTTGGTCTCCTACAGAGAAAAGACAAACATTGCAGGATTATTTATTTATTTTTATTTATTTATTTTTTTGAGGCAGAGTCTCAAGCTGTTGCCCTAGATAGAGTGCCGTGGCATCACAGCTCACAGCAACCTCAGACTCTTGGGCTTAAGCGAGTTTCTTGCCTCAGCCTCCCAAGTAGCTGGGACTACAAGTGCCTGCCACAACGCCTGGCTAGTTTTTGGTTGTCGTTGTCATTGTTGTTTGGCAGGCCCTGGTTGGATTTGAACCCACCAGCTCTTGTGTATGGGGCTGGTGCCCTAGCTTCTTGAGCTATAGGCACTGAGCTTGCAGGATTAATCTTACTGGAAGATCTTGACCCATAAATCTTTCATCTCTCACCAACTACAGACATTTTTATTAAAGTCTGAATGATGAGAAAACCAACTGATAAAATAGAAATTAAAAAAATCAATTCCAAGGCAGCTTACATTGGTTCCCAATTGAAAGAATGACTGCCTCCATTTCTGTTGTTTAGCACAGCTATCATTTTGGTTCAGCGATTTTGTAAGCCACTGGTGCTGAATTGTACTTTACATACACTATATGTAAAATCTAGCTATATAAATTCTATCTATCTATCTATCTACATAGATTTTTATGTGTGTATTCATGCAAGTGTGACCCACAAGAGGTAGATCTTTGTAATCACCCTTGCCTCAGCTTCCCAAGTAGCTGGAACTACAGGCACCTGCCACAATGCCTGGATATTTTTTGGTTGTGGTTGTTTAGTTGGCCTCGGGCCGAGTTTGAACCCGCCACCCTCGGTGTACGTGGCTGGTGCCATAACCACTGTGTTACGGGCACCGAGCCACACATATCACTTTCTATGTGTTATGGAAACCCTGGCTGCCTTCAGAGAGTTCCTTTATGTCCCTAATTTGACCACTCTTTAATTCACAGTTACTTTATGGGATTTGTTAGGCCCAACTGCAAATTCAGTTCGTAAGGTGAAATGGCAAATCTCCTCTTTCAAGGCGCTTTCCATAGTCTACAGTCTTCTTCCAGAGAGTGAATACATAGAGTTACAAAGCCAGTCATTTATTAAATCAGGGTGCAAGAAGAAATAGGTAAAAATATCAGGTAGGCGCCATTACTTCACATGTTATTAGGAAGAAATTCAAGAAATCAGACTCAAGGACTCTGTGAGAAATATGATCAAGTTTTCCAAGTAAAATACTGATAAATTGAAATCAATATGCCCATGTTTAGGCAAAATTGATGTGCATACATACATATTGATGAAATATTAATCCAAGAGATGAAACATCAAAAAACGGGTTATATTTTGACAAGAATTTTAAGTAATATCGAAGCAAGCATGAAATTATCATAAAACCTGGAATTCTGTGCAACAACCCAGGCACTAAGGGAATTCATATGTTATCAGGGCAGGACTTGGATGTACCTCTCAGTGGGGAGCCAAAGCTCTCAACATCATGATTTTGGGGAGAATTTCTCCTTTGAGAGGAAAAAAACATTTTTTTTTTTTTGAGACAGTGTTTCACTTTTTGCTCTGGTAGAGTGCAATGGCATCACAGCTCACAGCAATTTCAAACTCATGAGCTTATGTGATCCTCCTGCCACAGCCTCCTGGGTAGCTGGGACTACAGGTGCCTGCCACGATGCCCAGATATTTTTTTTAGAGACATGGTCTCACTCTTGCTCAGGATGATCTCGAAATCCTGAGCTCAAACAATCCACCTGCCTCAGCTTCCCTGAGTACTAGGATTACAGGTGTGAGCTACTGCACCTGGCCCTTTTTTATATTTTTTTTTTTTTGAAGAAAAAGCATTTTTTGCCTATAGGAAAATGACCTCTGTAAATTATATGCGAATGCATAAGAAAATTAGTTATTTGAAATGTAATACTTTCTTTCTTATTAAAAAAAACATATATAGTGATGAAATGTATAAATATAAAAAGAATGGATCTTTATTAAGAATTAACAAAAAACTTCATAATCTTGCAATCAAAGAGAATCACTGTTACCATTCTGATGAATTTCCTTCCCACTGTTTTCTATGCTTTTAAAAAATACGATTATGATGAAGTAGTGTAAATCAATGTGAATTCTACTTTGTAACCAAACATTATTGTAAGACGTTTTTCACTTCTAGTCAAGACTTGGAAAATCATCATTTTTGTGATAAAGGATATCATAAATATTTCCTGTTTTATTCATGTTACATATGATATTTATTTTTTATTTTTCACCCTCAGTAGAGTGCTGTGGCATCATAGCTCACAGCAACCTCCAACTCCTGGGCTCAAGCGATTCTCCTGCCTCTGCCTCCCAAGTAGTTGGGACTGCAGGCGCCCACCACAACGCCTGGCTGTGTTTTGGTTGCAGCCATCATTGTTTGGTGTGTCTGGGCTGGATTTGAACCTGCCAGCTCAGGTGTGTGAGGCTGGCACCTTAGCAGCTTGAGTCACAGGCGCCGAGTCTACATATGATATTTAAATCTTTATATTTTGTCTTATTCATTTTACTTATACATATGCCTCCTAAATATGTGTATCAACAATGAACTTTAGGTTTTAAAACTTTTTTATTTACCCTTTGGTCCAGGTGGCCCAGGAAATCCAATTCCTGGAATTCCCGGTTCCCCATCAGGCCCAGGAGGACCAGGATCACCACATTTTCCCATGGGTCCAGGGATACCTTAAAAAACAGACACACACCCCTGCACATCAGCAACTTTCCTCATCTTGTTTTACAAAGACACGTGTACGTTCTCTGTGACACCCTAGCCCTTTTGGAAAATTAAGAAATCATTTTAACATAACCTCTACTGCATATCTTTCCTCTCCACCACTATCCAATGGTCAAATCATTAGGAGCTGCAAAGAGTTTTTAAAATATAACTTCATTCCTGAGAGGAACTATTCCATATATCTTGAACTTTATAAGTCTTTCTCCGTGTGTGTAAAATTAAGTTTTAGATCGCACTGAAAAAGAAATTGAGTTTTCAAATGCTATGGAAAGTATCCGGGTTCATTGCCATTGGACTGAGCAGACATTACTTGCTGTCCCACCAGTGTTCCATGCAGACTGTTCTGTCTAGGATTCCTTGTAAGTAATTATATTAGTTCTTCTTTGGAACTTTTATATCAGAAGCACCAGCAGGAATCATTGGGGTAACCTCAGAGAATGACGGCCAGGCCCCTGCCTGCTTGCTTAATATCTGACCAGGCTCTGTCCTGTGCTCTCTTTGGAAGTCAATGATTATAGTACTGTCTGATGTCATGCAACCAATTGACTATAATGACCAATTGTCATTATAGTCAATAATTATAGTTTTGTCTGATGTCATGCAACAATTCGGGGGGGTACTCACCAGGCGGACCTCGGGGGCCAGTACGGCCAGGGGGCCCTGGCAGTCCTGGGGGGCCTGGAACTGGTGTTGAAACACTGCATTCTCCCTTAGGACCTTAAAGAAATTTGTGATCATAAGATTGGGGGGGGCGCATAGAAGCTTTCCTTAGATAATAGGGAAAAATATAATTATGAGGGTTTATAAACATATCTCAAGGCAAATAAAGGTTATACTCTATCGATGTCAGCAAGAGATAAAGACTATCCGAGGAAATTTCCATTGAATTACTTGGTAACAGGGAAAATGAATTTTCTCTAATGTAACCTACATGTTCTTTTCTGGCATCTATGGCTTGGTGTATTCTGTTGAAAGCAAGATTCTGTATTTCCATTCAATTTGGAAGAGCTTCTTTAGCTCTAGGAACCATCCACCCACTCCACGGGAAAACACGACTGGAAAGAAAACTAACCAACCGGCTTCTCCAGGTTGCCCAGGGCTCCCAGGAACTCCTTGGGTGCCCTTGGGACCTGGCTCTCCCCGGGGTCCATAGCCAGGTGGTCCAGGGGGTCCACGTGGTCCAGGTGGTCCAGCTGCTCCTGGGAGTCCCGGGGGGCCAGGATCCCCGGGGAGACCCCAGTCTATCTGCTCATCAGGCAGGGCCTGTGACAATGGAATGCATTTGGATGGAGAGTCATTCCAGTATCTTCTGACAACAGGTTAACCATACCCCAAATATGAACACTAGTTAGGCTGTCATGGAGGAGACCTTGAAATAAAAAGCAAATGGGATTTGAAGGGAATTGTTACTAAAGTAAGAGCACTGAAGGTTGCTGGTATTTTAAGTCCTTTGAAATTTAGCAACTTTTTATGAACTTTGGCCTGTGTTGAGTCCCTCTTAAGAGCCCATAATGACATGTCTCCTGCATGAGAATAGCCCCTGAGCCTCGGTTTAAACTGGCCAACAGTTCAAATGGCTTCAGAGTCTAAAATACAACTCGTACAACAAACTTTTATTTCTGTAGGTTTCACCATATATTTTCATTACAATAAGCCTTTCCACCTGTATTAGCTTTTTTCTCATAAACTGTCTGTATTCTTCTTAAAAAACTCATACACTGTAACTTTAAAAATGATTTATGTATTTTAAAGAAGTTGAATTTGACAAAATAATTGAAGCTCTTTGTCTTCAACGTGCACCCCCTCCCCCAAATAAATTTGTCTGGCCTTTCCATGTATTTAATTAATTAATTAATTTATTTATTTATTTTTAGATATAGAGTCTCTCTCCATCACTTTTGGTAGAGTGCCGTGGCGTCACACAGCTCACAGCAACCTCCAGCTCCTGGGCTTAGGTGAGTCTCTTGCCTCAGCCTCCCGAGTAGCTGGGACCACAGGTGCCCGCCACAAGACTTTTCATTTATTGTTCAATGTTGTCATGGCCAGGTGGTCTTTATCCTTTTTTTTTTGAGACAGAGTCTCACTATGTTGCCCTCAGTAGAGTGCTGTCGCATCACAGCTCACAGCAACCTCCAGCTCCTGGGCTCAAGTGATTCTCTTGCCTCACCCTCCCAAGTAGCTGGGGTTATAGGGACCTGCCACAACACCCAAATATTTTTTGGTGTAGTTGTCGTTGTTTAGCTGGCCTGGGCTGACCACCAGCCTCGGGAAGCATAAGAGTAAACAAATCACCTGTTTAATTTTCTCTTTTACTTTCTGGAGTCTCTTTACCAAAACTAATAAAGAAAAATTAGTGAGATGCAAATGGGGGCATCATATGAATGCTATTAATAGTTGATGAACAAAATTCTAACACAGTTGCTTTAGAAGCAAAACTACCAAAAAGTGACCGGGTGGGGGTTTGGCAAACTAGGCTGGCCAGTCCTGCAGATACTCCAAGCTGGAATGTATTGTGTCAGAGGGTTTAGGGAAGATTGTGTATGTAACATCCATATGTAGGGGTGTCGCAATTCAGATTCTGAAATTAGAGGGTTTGTAAATGTGTCTTGAAATTTGCTTACCAAGTTTCCCCAAACCCGTTCAAGGTAGGACACTTTTTATCAGGTAACATAGATTAATCCTGAGGAAAACTGTCATGTGATAGAATAGTTTGGGCAGCTGGCATTGTGAACTTCTCAGTGTTACCTCTCAATGAAACATGTGAGAAATTCTATCCCGTGAAAAGAGACTGATTTACAGAAGCTTATTTTATATTTTATTTAATTAATTAATTAATTAATTTTTTTGAGACAGTCTCACTCTGCTGCCCTGGGTAAGATTGCTGTGGCATCATCAAAACTCAAACCTCAATCTCTTGGGCTCAAGCAAGCCTCTTGTCTCAGCCTCCCTAGTAGCTGGGATTACAGGCACTGCCATTGTCTGCTAGTTTTGCGATTTTAGTAGAGACAGGGTCTCACTCTTGCCCAGGCCGGTCTCAAACTTTTAAACTCAAGCAATCCACCTGCCTTAGCTTCCCAGCATACTGGGAATACAGGTGTGAGCCACCACATTCGGCCTAGTTTATATATTTTAAATGACAAAACATTTGATCTCTTTATTGATTACCACATCCCAAAATATGCTGTCCAAATGTATTTATTTTTCTTTAAAAGAATGGAGTGTACCCCCACAATATTTATTAAAACATTCCACTAGTAGTCATTTCTGAATTTCTCCATAAGCCAATTTGATGCAAATATAAAACTGTAACTTATGTATAAGACAGAGTTATGGGCTAAATCACTGAACACTGCCTATTTATTTTGTCAAAGTTCTATAAATATTTGGGCTATTACTGCTTTTGAATTTGAAGTTGCCTCATTCTACAGTTAGAGTGATGAACTGCGTGGAGTGGCCATTTTTTGAAAAGAAAACACTTTATCTCTTAACTTTAGAGCACTTCATTTATAGGGAGGGTAATTTGAAAAAAGCTGCTGAATACCAACCGGTTCACCTTTAGGTCCTCGTAATCCTTTTTCTCCTGGAGTTCCAGGAATTCCATCGAAGCCCTTCCTCCCTGGTTGCCCTCGGAGCCCTGGTTCTCCTGGGGTGCCCTCTTGCCCCACAGGGTGGGGTGTTTCACCTTTTTCTCCTTTAAGTCCTGGGTCACCCTGAGCACCCGGAAACCCCTGGGGGATTATAGAAAAGAGAGTCTGCACCGGGTTTTGACAGAGTTGTCCCTGGGTCAATCTTAGAAACACTGGCAACCAGAACTTTTCAATTTTAACAAACACGAGAGTTTTTAAAACACACTTTCTTTGGACCACAAATATTATTTCAAGCATTTTGTTTGTGTTTACTTCCAAATATGGAAAAGAATTCAGTTAGACAGTACAATTCAATATAATACACATAACAATATTAATTCAATACAATCATCATATCTCAGATTACAGCTGAATATCAGGAAATTTTAATAAGTCTCTCTGAATAATTTGAAAGATATATCACCATCATAATCTTAAATACAATTACCATAAAATCATAAATCATATCACCATAAAATCTTAAAATAAGTTTTTAATTTTTTTTCTTTTTTGAGAGAGTCACTTTGTCACCCTCCGTAGAGTGCTATGGCATCATAGCTCACAGTAACCTCAAACTCTTGGGCTCAAGTGATTCTCTTACCTCAGACTCCCAAGTACCTGGGACTACAGGTGCCTGCCACAATACTCAGCTAATTTTTCTTTTAGAGATGGGGTGTAGCTCTTGCTCAGGCTGGTCTTGAACCTATGAGCTCAGGACAATCCACCTGCCTTGCCTCCCAAAGTGCTAGGATTACAGGCGTGAGCCACCACACCCAGCCTTCAAGATTTTAATTTTTAACAGGTTTATTGAAATGTAATTTACATAAAATTCATTCATTGTAAGAGTAGAATTCATTGATCTTTAGTAAATTTGTAGAATTATGCCACAATCACCCCAATCAGTATAAAAGCATTTTTTGTTGTTCCCCCAACCCCCTCAAATTTGTTTGTTATTAATCTGTTCCCACGCTATGCCCCAGGCAACCACTGATCTGTTTCTGATACCATTTTAAATGAGTTATAAATTCATTAATCCATTTGCTCAATGGTTTTACACATTATTCATTTATTCATTTAATCAACCAGTACCAAGTTTCTAGGGTTTGCCTGGCACCTCAGTGTGGTGCAACCACATCTCAGAGTGAACAGTTCTTCAAACTGAAGCTGAAGCTTTCTTTTTTGAGACAGACTCACTCTGCTGCCCTGTGTAGAGGGCCAGGGCATCGTTTCAGCTCACAGCAACCTCAAACTCTTGGGCTCAAGTGATCCACATGCCTCAGCCTCCTGACTAGCTGGGACCACAGGTGCCCGCCATGATCCTGGGCTAGTTTTTCTGTTTTTAAAAGAGACAGGGTCTCGCTCTTGCTCAGGCTGGTCTTGAATTCCTGAGCTTAAGCAATCCACCTGCCTCGGCCTCCCAGAATGTTAGGATTACGGTCATGAGTCACCACACCCTGCCTTAAAACGATGACATCTTACCGGAAATCCTGGAAGACCTGCACTTCCTGGGGACCCTGAGCTTCCTTTCAGACCAGCTACACCTTGCCCGCCTGCAAAGCAATGAATTATTATCTACTCATATATACACCACCCAAGTCTGAGTAGCAATATATGGAGAAAATGGAGAAATAGAGTGCTTTTTTTTTTTAAATGGGGAAAGAAAGATCATTTCTATCATAAAACATACCATGCAGTAAGAGAATGGGAGTAAATAAGTGGGATAAATGATAATGTAAAAAATAGTTCAGATCTGGGCAGCGCCTGTGGCTCAAAGGAGTAGGGCGTTGGCTCCCTACCAGAGGTGGTGGGTTCAAACCCAGCTCTGGCCAAAACTTAAAAAAAAAAAAAAAAAAAGCTCAGATCTTAGCTTCATGAAATTCATATCTTTATAATTTTAAGATTATATATTTGTTTTCTCATGACAGGAACATTATACAGAAAGAAGAGACCCATAACTCAGAAGACAATGCTTGGTAAATTTTAATGAATATTAGTCATAAATCTTTACATGTGGAAGTGCGTAAGACTCATATACGGACTATTTTGGAATCATACTATACAACTGTCAGCAAGTGTGGATTTATAGCTTCATTTTAAATGGTGCATAGTAGCCTATTGTGTGAGTGAGCCATTGTTCACTTCCTATAGGTATTTAAACATTTCTGTAAAGACATCCCGAGACAATCTTTTAGATGGGTCTCAGGTCAGTTCATCAACAAATGTCTATTCAGATTTTATTTTTCAAGATAGTGAGACAAGGGATGGTGATCTAAACCATTTTACTACTTATATGTCTTCTTTGAGCTATATCTGGATATCTAAATGTAGAGAAGTTAAGGGTAAAACAATAACGCGATTAACTAGCTAGTCCATCAGTCACCTGCTCACCTGCTCACTGTGGGACACAGGTGAGACTCAGCTGGAATACAGGTAAATATTGATGTATTATCTTTTCTTCTTTTTCTCCTTCTTTTCCTCCCTCCCTCTCTTCCTTTTAGCTTTTGTTTTAATAGAACATTTCCCCCTAAGACTTGGGCACTGAGTAGGATGTCCACGAGAAACAGCCCACCTCTCTGTTCCTTCTTTCCCTCTCAGGCCTGTCTGGGGAGTCAGGGCAGTGGCAGCAATTGTAAAGTAGCAGAGGGTGTGGCCCGAGCGGAACAAAAGATCTCTGCCCAAGCTCATGTCCTCGCTCAGCTGGCCATGATGCCACAGCTGCCAACATCAGCCTGTCCTCTTTGGACTGAGACCCAGCCCCAGAAGACCCTGTGCCAATGCAAATATCTACCAGATAATGTATAACCTTCCCCATCCAGCTTGCCGGGCAGACCCGTGGATGGACTTGCCTTAAAGAGCAGCCCTTGAGGAGACAGGTGACAATGCAGCAATCAAGGACGTCTGTGTGGAGGGCGAGAGCACGCCTCTGGAGGAGAGGGTTTGGATTGGAGTCCAGGCTCTGCCATTTATGAGCTGTGTCATCTTACATACCTCGACTTCCTCATCTGTCAAATGGGGTTGACTACAGGACCTACCTCCAAGGTTGATGTGAGAACTAAAGGGACAGAGGCACAGAGGCCACTTACTGGCCAAGGTCCCTGTAACTTGAACTCTTGTTGCTTAATGATAAATAATTCATGTTGGGCGGTGGCACCTGTGGTTCAGTGAGTAGGGTACCCGCCCCATATACTGAGGGTGGCGGGTTCAAATCTGGCCCCGGCCAAACAACAACAACAAAAAATAGGCGGGGCCTGTAGTTCCAGCTACTCAGGAGGCTGAGGCAAGAGAATCGCCTAAGCCCAAGAGCTGGAGGTTTGCTGTGATCCCACGGCAGTCTACAGAGGGCAACAAAGTGAGATTCTGTCTCTAAAAATAATGATAATAATAATAATAATAATTCTATGTTGGTGCCTCAAGCCCATGGTGCTGATGGCAGAACCAACAGTGGGCGGCATCACAGAACCCAAACAATGAATAGAAACTTTTTGTACTTCAAGGCTTAGCCCACGGCCAGTCCCAGGACCGAAGAAGGGGCAGAGGCAGTGACAGCCAGGAGCAGCAAGGTTGGAGTGGAGAGTCCTGGTCTGCACAGAGTTGTCAAGAAAAGACCCGGGAGGCATGCTTAATTTAGTGCTCAGAACATTGGCTATAAAATGTTGTTTCCCTTAGTGACTAATATTAAAAAAAAAAACGATGAGATTTCAGAAAAAAATTCTGGCTTCTTCCGTCTCATGAAAAATTGGAAGAATCATTAACACAGGGCCTAACATGCTGCCAGGTCTATCTAAATGTGCCCCCAGTGGGCTGCAGTCCTCACTACTCTGTCGTCCCCAGCACTGAGGATGCTGTAATTTTTTATTGCACCTAAATCTTGGAGAAGAAAGAGAAGTACTGCCTATTCCCATGACTCTATTAAAAGTGGGAATAGGAAAAGATAAATGGAGACAGGTCATGTCTTTTCAGAAAAAAAGGAAGACAGCTCATTTCTTTATGGAATTAAAAAGGGGATGTGTGCTTAGTATGGCTGTTCCACTGCTGTTAGTTACCTGCTAAATTTCCTTCAGGAATCTGTATCAACAATTCCTGTCAAAGGCTAGAGTTCTGCAACTAAAATGGAATAGGGACAAATAATAATAACAATAATAATAATAATAATGCAACTTTTATTGGATTTGGGATGATTATGTTAACAAATAGTGTATATGTTCTTGAAACTCTCCCTCCAAGTTCATGGTAAACCACATCATGACATTCACATTCTAATGCAACCTTTCAAAATCGCCCAGTATACTGACTTTGTATTTGTGCTTGCAAAAACAGAACAAAAATAAGAAAAAAACACTTGCGTGCAAATGGTTCATACCTGGGATTCCTTTTACACCATCTAATCCTGGCAATCCTGGAAGGCCAGGAGGGCCTGGGATACAAGGACACTGCGTGCACGGGAGGCCCGGCTCTCCTGCAGTCAGAGGGAACCACACCGAGTCCTCAGAAAGGACAGGTACTTTCCCACCACACAATCATTCATCACATTTAAACATTTTTAATGTCGTGAGAATCATCAAGGGCATCATTCATACTAATAAAAAAAATTCACCTATTATATATTGGCTTACTTTATTAGTCTGAGCTATAGAGTGCTTTGGAGAGAGAAAATTCCAAGAGTCTACCATAAAACATCTATTCCAATGTTTCTCTTCTTGCACACAAGTTACAACTCATATTCAAGAAATATACAGCAATTTATTGCATGGGTGCTACATAAATTATCGATTTACAGATAAATAAATACTTTTAGATACTTTTTATTTAGAAAAGAAGCCACCCCTGAATGGCTATTGTTTGGGATCATTGTTTTCTCGGGGCGGGGGGGGGGGGATAAGCGATAGGAATGTTGATAAGAATGGGTTTTGTTCTAATAGAACAACACTGTGTTTGGAACCAACCTTTGGGCCCATCAACGCCTGGGATTCCAGGAGGCCCTAGATGGCCTGGCAGTCCCCGATCTCCAGGGGGCCCCTTCAGAAAAACCATGTCACCTGTAAAAACACAACACCAAAGACAACTTTTTACTTGTATGTTTTGTTCAATTTAGCAGCTAATTCAGTATATGGATTGCTTTACATGCGTCTCTCCTGTCTTTGCCCAGTCTTTAGAAGTTCATTTGCAACTGAGAAAGCTGATGGGTGTGGAGTGGCTTTTCCTTTCATATTATGTAGATTTTTTGATACCGATGTAGTTGATCTTTGACATTTCATTATACGGTATTTTTGCTACATAATCAACACATGTTACCATATTCAGTAGTTTCCAATGATTCCAAGACGATCCCTTTAGTATCTTGAGGCAAAGGATCAAATCTTCTATGTATTTTGGATACATTGTATTTTCCTGAAATATTGTAGAGGCTTCAGGCAGACTGAGTAAAAAATGAATTCCGGCTTAAGCTAGCAGTTGTTTTCTCCTCATTGCTTGTCTCCATCTGTTCAGTTTGTCATTCTTTTTTTTTTCTTTTGTGGCAGAGTGTCACTCTATCGTACTACATAAAGTCTGCAGTGGCTTTATCATGGCTCACAGCAACATCAAACTCCTGAGCTCAAACAATCCTCTGCCTCAGCCTCCAGAGTAGCTGGGACTACAGGTTCGTGTTACGATGATTTTTTTTTTTTTTAATAGAGGTGGGTAGTGGGGCTTGTTCTTGTTCAGGCTGTCCTTGAACTTTTGACTTCAAGTGATCCACCCCCAATGGACTCCCAGAGAGCTGGGATTACAGCAGGATCCAATGCTTGGTTGTCTGAGCTGTGCTGCTCTCTAAGAAAGCTCTTTGACATCTTCCACTTTCTCTGCTGCTGAATTGTAGCAATGAGTAGCTAATTCTCTTACCTTGGTAAACTATCTTCTGTGATCTAATTTTTGGTCTTGCCATTTCAAATGCAAGTTGAAGGCAATGCTTGAACAGCATAGCTGCCCCAAACTTCACAGCAACAAGGTAATAGGGGAAATATTTAATTTAATCGGAATGTGGTAATTGTCACATTGTGTCTACTTGACTAGGAAAAGAGTGACCATTCTGAGTTCTAGTTTTCTGTGTCTTTAAAATACCTGAATAGCCATCTATTAATAGCCATCTATAAATAGTACAATTTGATGACAGTTTACTAATTAAATTAGACTTATAGGAATACTTAAGCTTTCATGCTCATGTCATGCTTAATTCAACAAGTATTTGAGTTCCTACAGTATTCTAGCCCCCATGCTACATACTGGGCTTAAAACAGTGAAAAAGATAGTTCCTTACCTCAGAGAGCTATCGTTCTTATAGGAAAAACTGACAAAGACAAGGCAATGTGAAAAATTCCATAGTCAGGATAAGCTTGGGTATTATAGGATATAGGCTTAATGAAGGCTTTCTGCTGGACTTGGACTTGAACCTACAACCTGAACGACAGACGGGTGTTGCTTAGAGAAAGGAAAGTAGGAAAAACAGGCCTCTGGACAGCAGGAAGCTGGCACAGCAAGGCACCTTTGGGGACAAAGCCACTCCATGCCAGGTGCCCAGGGTCCAGATCCTGCCTTCAGCCTTCATTTGTTCCCTGAGCTCTGTACATTGGCCTTGTCATATTAAAAAAAAAAGAAACCAAAACCCTGAGAACACTGAGCCTACATCCTAAAAGTGACTTAGAAAATTAAACATTGTTAACCCCTGGCATATGATAAAGAGTTATAATTTGGTTTAGTTTTACCTTCTTTCCTAAAGTCCTCTTACAACTGGAGACATTTGATCTTGGATGTGATATCCTTTTATTAATGGAATTATTTCTTAAATTGCTTTTGGCATAAAGGAAAGCTTTTATTGACTTTTCTTAATACTGCTCATATAATCGGATGCCTAACTGAATTACCTTATTAGTACTCAGGGGTTTCCATATTATTCTTTTTGATTATCTAAGTCTAGAACCACACTTATTAAATAATAAACATTTCTTCCTTAAATAAAAAAAAAAAAACTGCCAGACACATAGAAGATTCTTGCTTAAGGCTTTTAGGAGGATAGAGTAGAAAACACAGGACCTCCCCTGGAACCTTCCAGAAGAGGTGCTGTAAGAGACAGAGCGTGATGTCTATGCTGGTGGGGACCTATGGCACCTGTGTGCCAGCACAGACTGCTGAGGATGGAAGGGAACAGACGCCTGTGTCAGAACCTCTGAGCAGTCTTCAGCTCTGTGCTGTCCGCCCCTCTTCCCCTCACAGGCACACCTGTGACCTCCTGCCCTAGGACTTCCTTGCTGATGCTGTGGCATGAGCTGTCCTGGGAACCATGGAAACAGGTTGTGTGTGTATGTGTGTGTGTAGGGGAGAGGAGGAGTTAGTCCTGCCGTGTGGGGGTGAGAGATAGGAGCTGGTGCATAAACTTTTGCCTTTCCCCCCACTGGAACAGATCCTGCTGACACAGGCTTCTTGGAAGATACTTTCCAAGGGCTGAATAAGCCCTTGTTCTTGGCCAAAGCCAGCTTGACAGACATCCCACTTCCCTGAGTCACTCCCTCTGTCATCCCCTGTCCCTGCCTGCCACTCTGGGGAACTCAGATAAGACTTTGCAACTCAGACTTTCCATTTGCAAAGTAGTCATTTCACTACAGTTCCCTTCAAAGAGAGCGACAGTGACATGAAATACCACCGGAAAGATAATTCATAAAAACCACGCAGATTTGTGGCCAAGCTGTGAGTGAAGTTTATCACTCATGATTTGCATACATCTGTCACCAGGCACTGCACACAAAAGGGGCTCCACATGCATTTTTACCTGGTGGTCCTGGAGGTCCTGGAGGTCCTGGAGAGCCGGGTGAACCGGGACAACCCGGGGCCCCGGGAGGCCCGACTGCGTTCTTCCCTGGGGGACCTCGATCCCCTTTACTTCCTTTCAAACCTGGCCACCCAGGGG
This sequence comes from Arctocebus calabarensis, assembly GCA_963573935.1. Lineage (NCBI taxonomy): Eukaryota > Metazoa > Chordata > Mammalia > Primates > Lorisidae > Arctocebus > Arctocebus calabarensis. The sequence goes on along the minus strand of CAUYON010205874.1, from coordinate 3,942 downwards.
CTCCTCTGGGGCCAGGCCTTGATGATCCTTGGAGCAAATAATCATTTATTGTATTTTAAATTTTTTTCTAAATAAATATATTTTTTATTTTTCAAAACATTTTTTTAAGAGATACACAATTGAGAGGTATGTAAGGCAGATACAATAAAAAGTGATATATCCTTCCTTGTTCATCTGTGGTCTTATTAAATAATCACAGTACAGCAAAGCACAGAACCCTCCACTCCTACGGGATGACTCATGTAACTTATTGCAAGGAACAGAAACTGAGCCGAGATGCCTTCTTCCACATGTGCCACGTGGCAGATACTCTTAATTAGAGACAAAAGGATGCCTGTCTCTCAGGGACCGCAGTGAGAAAGAGAAAGTTGTAACTGGACATTTTTTCCTGCCAATGTCTCAGGCATAAACGGACATGCAGGGGGCAGAGGCAGGAGGACCAAAACCCATCCCAAGCCTGAAATGACAAGGATGTGATGACACTGCATTCTTGGGTCTCTGCCTGGCAGACACTTTAGAGATTAAGTAGAGAGAAGCCAGCACCAAAGGGGTGAGAAACCAGCACGGGTAACATCTAAATATGTCGTATTATTTGAGTATAAAAGCAAATTCTCGTAAAGAATGGACGAAGATAAATACATTCAGAAAAGAAAACAGACGATTACTGCATCAAAATATTAAGCAATATGAATAATAATGATGCCAAGAAAGTAATATATTTATCTATGTTCATTCTTTACTTTTTTTTTTTTTTGGGGGGGGAGAGACAGAGTCTCACTTTATTGCTCTCAGTAGAGTGCTGTGGCGTCACACAGCTCACAGCAACCTCCAACTCCTGGGCTTAGGTGATTCTCTTGCCTCAGCCTCCCTAGTAGCTGGGATTATAGGCGCCTGCCACTACGCCCGGCTAGTTTTCTGTTTAGTAGTTTGGCCGAGGCCGAGTTTGAACCCACCACCTTCGGTATATGGGGCCAGCACCCTACTTGATGAACCACAGGCACTGCCCTCTTTACATGGTTTTTGTTTCTAGTCCTTACCTTAAACATTGTTATTGTTATTAAACTTTAAGCCTTTTAGGCTCAGTGCCTGTGGCTCAGCGGGCTAAGGCACCAGCCACGTATACCTGAGCTGGTGGGTTCGAATCCAGCCCAGGCCCACCAATCAACAATGATGGCTGCAACCAAAACATGGCTGGATGTTGTGGTGGGCGCCTGTAGTCCCAGCTACTTGGGAGGCAGAGGCAAGAGACTCGCTTGAGCCCAGGAGTTGGAGGTTGCTGTGAGCTGTGATGCCACAGCACTCTATCCAGGATGACAGCTTGAGGCTCTGTCTCAAAAACAAAAAAAAAAACCTTTTAAATTCTGTGACGGCAAAAAGTGGAAACCTAATAAACACATGTATGTGTAAAAATAAAAAAAAAATTAAAAAAAAAGCAAATTCTCCTGACTGTTGTTTATGTTAGAGCTTTGTAATTCTCATTTTATTTTGATACATTATGTTTATATGTGTTTATGCATACATGTAAAACTTTGATATTTGCATAGAAGGGTATGTAGAGGTATCCAGCATTTGAGTATTTATCATTTCTACCTGCTGGAAACATTTCAAGTTGTAGTTATTCTGAAATATGGACTACTAGTTGTTAGCTATGGTCACCCTGCTCTTCTATCGAACATTAGAATTTACTCCTTCTTGTATGCTTGTTTCCATTAACCAATCTCTCTTCACCCTCAACGCCACCAAAACATTCTTGGAACCAATAAAAAAATTCAGTAAAATTCCAAGATACATAATCAACATAGAAAAATCCACAGCATTTCTGAAGTCCAATGATGAACTAGCTGAAAAAGAAATCCATAAGGCGGTCCCATTCACAGTAGCCACATCCAAGAATAAAAGACCTAGGAATAAATTACCAAGAAGGTGAAAGACCTCTCTGAGGAAAACTGCGACACATGTATAGAATAAACAGAGAGGACACAGCAAATGGAAGCACAACCCCTGTGAATCAGACGAATCAACCATACTACCCAAGGTTAACCACAGGTGGAATGCATTCCCTATAAAAATACCACTATCATTTTCTATAGAAATAGGTGAAACAACCGTAAAGTCCTCAGGACCTAGAGCTTTGTAATTTTCTACTCATTCATTTCTTAAAGGAGCCTATTTATTCATTACTGAGAGGCCTGGCAGGAGGAAGAAGCTTCTCCTTAATCTTTCTTCAGAGTTCCAAGATACCTTTTTGCCCCATTCCAACATCAATAAATAGCCACTGTTGCCAATTTGATGCATATTTTACCATGCATAAGCAGGTACAGATGATATTTATCTATTTTTGTATCTTTTTTTTACAATGGTATTACAGTACAGATATGACTATGTAATCTGCTTTATTTTATATCATTTTTAATCTTTTTCTTTTGTAAATTTCACATTCACATAAGGGTACATACGATTAAGTTACACTGTTTGCCTTTGTTAGGTAAAGTCCCAGTTGTAGTTGAGGGCGCCAGCATTTTCATTCATTTTTTAAAATTATGAAATAGTTTAATTTATAGCATTGTATAGAGAAAAACATAATCAATGGCAGGGCACCTGACACACTGGTTTATCAAATCTTTGCTCTTTTGTCTGGTCTTGTTTCCCTTAAAAAGAGCCTTGAACAGTTACAACTGATGGGTCCCTGTGGACCAATCCTGGTCCTCTTCTTCCTCTCTCAAAAGGTTAACACTCTTAACAATTCACGAGCTGAAGTTTAACATTTACAGAGAAAGTATAATCTAGGTCTCCCTCTGCAAGTTGTGATTCGCTATGAAAGTGACCATTTTCACCCAACCTCATTACCATGGCATTATTGTTTGCTATCACTGTGCCTCTTCTAAGTCTCAAGGCCCCTGCTCACACCCCACACCCCAAACTGTGAAAGTTCCCTGATGATAAGGCATTTACACTTGGTTAAAGCTGTTGAGAAGCAAAAATGAGCATTTCAATATTTCTTTGTGTCATATTCTTCTTCCTTTTCCACTGTAGGTTGCAAAAATAGCAATTAAGAAGCTGAAAACACTTTTAGATAAATTAACAAAATATTTATCTTATGCAAATATTGCAAATTTAATAGAGAAAGTGCATTTTCCTTGTAATTGCCTTTTTTATCTGTACCTCACAAACTAAGGACATACCAGGACTTCCAGGGACTCCAGGGGGACCACTGGGACCTGGGGACACATAACATTAATTAATTGATTACAAAGATATAAATGCTATCCTATCCACTTTTGAAATCTTGGACAACATAATCATTTTTAATAATAAGGAGTTTTCACTATTTTCACATAAATATTAGAAACTTCACTTATTTAGACAAAGTGCCAAGAGGAAACTAATCTCAGAACGCTAACCGTGTAAAATCATGCCACCTTATGATTTCCACATAATTCAGCAGAGATTTACTAAGAGCCTGCTCTGTGTTCGGTGCTTTGCTGGGAATTCAGATGTAAGAATATCAAAGGCCATCAGACACATCTAGGATTGATCATCTGACCTGGGGTACGATCTTACATCACTTCTAGATGTAATATGCATTGCTTTCTAATTCTTTGATATGCAAGGGTTGTCCAGAAAATATCCAGCCATGCCGAGGAGACACCTGTGCCTTGGTGTCTCCTTCACTTTACACTTAGGACTAAATGTAGAACCCCCATTCCTATGCCTAGGTCAATTTCTTATGAATTTCCTAGGCCTCATTTCCATGAATGGACTGTATCCATTCATTGATACATTCATTCACCTTGCCCCCCGCGGAAGGGACTGTATTCATTCGTTTCCTGGCCAAGGAACCCATACACCTATATATACCCTGAGATTAAAGGCCTAAAGGAGGAGACGGGGAAAGACCGGGAGAGAAACGGAGAGAGCTTCTCTCTCCCCACTTGAATTCTC
>CAUYON010205873.1:0-20522 GCA_963573935.1 Arctocebus calabarensis | reverse complement strand
AGCCCAGGAATTAGAGGTTGCTGTGAGCTGTGATGCCACAGCTCTCTATCCAGGGTGACAGCTTGAGGCTCTGTCTCAAAAAAAAAGGACTATTTTTTGTGTCTTCTACACTGCTGCGATTTTCTGCCTGTCTGTCCGTCGATTACAGAAAGGAGTGTTTCCGGGCCTGCATGTGTATTGATCTATCCTTTTATTTTTGTCAATTTTTACTTCTTTCCTGTTCTCAGGTGCATACATATAAAGGGTCTGTGTGACTTTCTATTGAATTGATTCTTTTGTTGTTCTAAAAATGCCCTTCTTTATACCTCCTGTGGTTTTGTCCTGAGTGCCCACTTCGTCTGATGTTAGCAGGGCCATAGCGGCTTCCCCCAGCAGGGTTTGCTTGGTGGGTGGCGTTTATGTTTCTGTCAATTCACTTTCACCTGTTCTGTGTCCTCATATTTAAATGCTGTGTCTTGTAAGAATATTGTTAGGTTTTTTTTATTCAAAGACAAACTATGTGCCTTTCCTCTGGAGCATCAGTTACTGTGAACGTAGTGCGATCATGGCTGTGGTTTGAGTCTCACCCCTGCAGCTCTCTGTGCCACGTGTTCGTTACTCTCTCTCCCTCCTCTGCGGCCATCCTGTGTGCGTGCGGCTCGCAGGTCTCAGGAAAGTGTGCCCCGAGACTGCTGCTTGTGCTTCCTGAATAAGTAAGTGGTGAATGTGAGAGCGTATCTCATCTATTTATATCACTTCATGGACTGCTGAGTAAACCGGGGTAACTGGTTAAATGACAACATACTAGTTTATCACAGTAAATGGTCCTACCCAACTCTTTAACTTATAAGCCAGAATTTAACTCAGGTGTTTGACGGAAAAAAAAGTTGTATGTTCATAAAATCCCTGGTGGAGCAGATGGGGGAGGTGACTTCCCTTCGGTAAGTGTTTCTGTAGAATACACAACAGCACAGCTCTGAAGGGCCTGGGACAGCATCACGCCGGCCTCTTTCACCTCAGCCCGAACATGCTGTCACTGTCATGTCAACTGTCTTTTTGACCAATTTCTCCGCCAGCTCATCTGCCGGCTCTCTGGAGAGCTGCAGAGGAAGAGAGACTTTGAGAGAAGGTCGGGGCAGGCTGCCTGGAGGGACTCCCTTCCCTTGGGGATGGCTGTGGCCCGGGCTGTGTCACACAGGTATGATGCAAGCTGAGCTCGTGTGAAGGTCGTGCTGAAACACGGCTTCACTTGGTGAGATGACGAAAGTAAACGTTAGGGAATTTTGAGAAATAATTCTGTGAAATGTAATTGTACTTAAGGTCTTTTTGATGTAGCTAAAGTCTTCCATACATAAACTGCAGCAGTAATAATATTTAGTTTGTTCTGTTTTGGTCCTGTTTATGCTGGAAATAAAAAGACACAGTCATTCAATAGATAATTTCACATTTTTAGGAATTACAGTTCTGGGTCTTTTGCCAGGCATCACAGGCAATCTGAAATAAGCAAACCCAAGTTACCGGTCAAAGAGGACCCAGTGAATTAGAAGGACACATATGGGACGTAAGTGACCACAGGGCAGGGCAGAAAGTGGCACACAGCAGAAGCTCAAACAGAACGCCAAGGGAGGTCACAGGGAAAGACCACTTTCTGTTTAAAAAAATGTATTTCACCAGCTGCTCGGGAGGCTGAGGCAAGAGAATCACGTAAGCCCAGGAGTTGGAGGTCGCTGTGAGCTGTGTGACGCCACAGCACTCTACTGAGGAAGATAAAGTGATACTCTGTCTCTACAAAAAAAAAAATGTATTTCATGGCGGCACCTGTGGCTCTAAGGAGTAGGGCGCCTGCCCATATGCCGGAGGTGACGGGTTCAAACCCAGCCCCGGCCAAAAATTGCAAAAAAAAAAAAACCAATGTATTTCAGATTAATATGAGAGCATAGACATTAGGTCACACTGTTTGCATTTGGTATGTAAAGGTCAAGCTGTAGCTGAGCCCTTCACCCGGGGTGTGCTGAACCCCACATTCTGCACATCAGGTGGGAGCCCTCCAGGCCCCTCCCACCGCCCCTTTCCCCTCCATCCCCCCGAAATTGAATTTAATTGTGTTTTTCTCTCATGTGGGTGTGGACTTGTTTATCAATTGGTTTCATGTTAGTATTTCGTACACTGGATTCTTAACAGAAAAGATTATTTTCAGCTACTGGGATAGATCAGACATAGGGGACACCATTGATGTTGGGCCTTAAAGGATGAGCAGGAATCTGAGAGCGGCTGGTGAAGTGAAGGATGTTTTTATTTTTTATTTTTTTAATTTTTTTTAGAGATAGAGTCTCATTTTATCACCCTTGGTACAGTGCCGTGGAATCATAGCTCACAGCAACCTTCAGCTCCTGGGCTCAGGCGGTTCTCTTGCCTCAGCCTCCCTAGTAGCTGGGACTACAGGCGCCCGCCACAACGCCCGGCTATTTTTTTGTAGCTGGATTTGAACCCACCACCCTCGGTATATAGGGCTGGTGCTCTACTCACTGAGCCACAGGCACCGCTTGTGAAGGATGTTTTTAGGGCTAAATGCATCACCCAAGGTGTAGTGATGGGTTTGGAGGGATAAGGAATCATTCTGTTTTGTTGGTGTGTGAAGTTCAAGCAGGAAAGGACTGACAGATAATTCTGATAAGATGACCTATACCAAGGAGAGTTTTGAATGCCAAGCATCATCGTTACTCATTAAATAAGTAGCAAGCACCCAATTCCTGAACAAATGCTAAAAAATTGGGCTGCCTGCTGTAAAGACACAGAAGAATGACTAGTCTATACATGTACAGGACACAAAATACAGTTCCCCCAAATTCCAGGGGTCTCTATTTCCACTTCATAAATATTCTAGCTTTTAAAAATGCTTGTTTATATTTATATTAGATTTATATTTACCCATCATTTTCAATGGCATTGATTGGAAAACTGCTACCAGCAGCAAACCAGTTTTTCACTGAGCTGCCCACACTGCCTCCAGCAGTGGTCAGACTGGCACTCGGTGAGCTCGAGTCTGCCAGGGCCACAGAGATTTTCATGACATCAGAGCTCTTCTCTTCCTTTATGAGCACACAGAACTTCATAAACGAGATATGCTAGCCTGTCCCTAACACCGAACACTGAGCGTGTAGACGGACACCACTGACAGTGCCTGGTGCTGACCTCCACCTGCCCGCTCCCCACTCCCAGGCTGTGCGTGTAGTCGGGCCTCCCGGATTTCTGGGTCCTGCCATTAGCACTCTTTCTTCCCACTACTCAGTTAAACACTAATGTGGGTCTGCCGTGAAGGGATTCTGAACGTGTAATTGAGACCCCAAAAGCACTGGCCTCGGGCAGGCAGATTGTTGGGGGCTGCCTTGGTCAGATGAGCGTTCTGAATCTGGTTCCAGAGATAAGAGACAGAAGAGTCAGATTCCACCCAGGACAGACATTCAACATGGAGAAAATGGGTGGCTGGGAAGACAGGGCCTCAGGGAGCTGACAGTGGCTCCTGACTAACAGCCTACAAGCACGAGAGAGCCTGTCCTCCAGCTGAGAGGAGGGGGCTTTCCCTGCAGCCTGAAAAGGATTCTCCCTGCAGCCTGATGAGAGCCCTGCCAGCCAGGATTCAATTTCAGCCTTTGAGACCCTGAGCAGAGAACTTAGTCGCACCGGCCTGAACTTGTCACTCTCAAAACTGAGCAAATCAATGGTGTTGTTTTATACTTCTAACTTTGTGGTGATTCGTTATTTGCTGAAAGAAAACTAATATAGTAGAACCTCTGTAAGTTGACCACCCAAGAAACTGTCACAAATTGGTGACCATACGGAAATGGTCACCATAAAGAATGAGGCCTCCACATGCGAGGCCCGTACTAAGGAGGAGATCAGTGCCACTGACCAGGTGGCAGGTGGTCAGCTGGGAAGGGTCTACTCTGCGTGGCCCATTTCTCCTATGTCTTCACCTCCTCCTTATTCAGCCCAAGTCTATTGCCTATAAATTTTAAGCCATTCTTCTCAGAGAAAAGCAACTTACTTAACAAACCTCCCATCCATTTTCACCAAGAATATTTTATTGGTACATTTTTCAAATAGTGCCTCTCTCTATTCTAAAGTTTTCTTCTTTATCTTTCTTTTCAAAAGTCATAGGGGGGCGGCACCTGTGGCTCCAAGGAGTAGGGCACCAGCCACATATGCTGGAGGTGGTAGGTTCAAACCCAGCCCTGGCCAAAAACCACACACACACACACACACACACAGAGGTCATAAAAGATTTCAGACATAAAAAAAGTCTAGATTCTAGAGAACATAATTTTAAACAACCTACATCATATCCATTATTTATGTTAGGAAATAAGGAATTCCTGACCCATCCTGCCCCCCTCTGTTCCCCTCACTTCTTCACCAGAGATATTTACCATCTTGAAGCTGATGTTTGTCTTTCCATGTGTTTTTTTATACTTTTTTTTAACATGTGGGTATCCATAAATACATACACTGCTATTCTGCATGTGTTTAAAACTTTATGTAAGGTGCATCACGGTGTCTGTAACTTCCTCCCAGCTGGGTTCCCCTTCTCTGTCAGGGCTGTGTTCTTGAGAACAGTACGACTTTATCTGGTGCCTCGTATCCCTGGATGAATGCGGGGCCATCCCCACCCAGGATTTATTAGTATAAGGGTGTTGGGAGGAATGACACACAGGCAGTGATAGACCTGAAATAAAGATTTTTATCCACACTGCAAAGGACGAAAGGACTCTTTACGGGGAAGGGGTCAGTTTAGAGGGGTGAGGCAAGTGCCGGGCTGGGAGAGCAGCCTGGGGAGGGGAGGGGACATTTCTTTGCACAGGCCGGAGGCTTCTAAGGTGCAAACTCCCCCTCCCCCCGTGTCAGTCTGCGTGGTGCGCCCAGGCCCTCCTTGATCTAGGTAGGCAAGAGCTGTTGAAGTCAGACATCAAACATGGACTCAGCATGGGCGGCACCTCTGGCTCAACGAGTAGGGCGCTGGCCCCATACACCGAGGGTGGCGGGTTCAAGCCCAGCCTTGGCTGAACTGCAAAACAAAAAAATAGCTGGACATTGTGGCAGGCACCTGTAATCCCAGCTACTCGGGATAAGCTCAAGAGCTAGAGGTTGCTGTGAGCTGTGATGCTACAGCACTCTACTGAGGGCGATAAAGTGAGACTCTGTCTCTACGTAAAAAGAAAAAAATGGACTCAGCAGGGCAGCACCTGTGGCTCAAAGGGGTAGGGCGCTGGCCCATATGTGGAAGGTGGCGGTTTCAAACCCAGCCCTGGCTAATAACTGCAAAAAAAAAAAAAAAAATGGACTCAGCTTTTTATTAAGCTATGTTGGGAGATCCGCCCCTAGTTAGCTCATTTTTACCTATAACATTCTATTTGGTGAGCACTTACCACCTTCTGTTTTTTTGATTATTATTAAATCATAACTTTGTACCTACCACTTTCTCTGTTAACAAACATTTAAGTTATTTCTAATTCTTAGCTATCTCAAACAATGCTGCAAAGAACATTCTTTTTTTTATTAAATCATAGCTGTGTACAAATAATGCATTTATCAGGTATAGTGTGCCAGTTTTATATATAATTTGAAATACAACAAACTGGTTAACATAGCCTTTTGCACACTTTCTTAGTTATTGTGTTAAGACATTTGTACTCTACACTTAGTAGATTTGACATGTACCCTTGTAAAATGCACCATATGTGTGGTCCCACCAATTACGCTCCCACCACCCATCTTCCCCTTCATTTTGGGCTAGTTGGGTTATAGCTTTCATATGGAGGTGTGGGTGCTTATAAATTGGTTTTACGGTAGAGCTGAGCACATTGCATACTTTTTCTTCCACTCTTTTTTTTTTGAGACAGAACCTCAAGCTGTCACCCTGGATAGAGTGCTGTGGCATCACAGCTCACAGCAACCTCCAATTCCTGGGCTCAAGCGAGTCTCTTGCCTCCGCCTCCCAAGTAGCTGGGACCACAGGTGTCCGCCACAATGCCGGCCATTGTTTGGTTGCAGCCGTCATTGTTGTTTGGAGGGCCAGGGCTGGATTCGAACCCGCCAGCTCAGGTGTACGTGGCTGGCACCTTAGCCCGTTGAGCCACAGGCGCCGAGCCTTTTTCTTCCATTCTTGAGATACTTTACTAAGAAGAATATGCTCCAGCTCCATCCATGTAAACATGAAAGAGGTGAAGTCTCCGTGAACATTCTTCTACCGGGCTCCAGGGTCATGTAGGAGAATCCCTGGGGCATAGGCCTGAGGATGGAGTTGCTAGGTCACAGGGCGTGTGTGTTGTCAGCTTCCCGGGAGCCCTTCAGCTACTCTGCAAAGGGACTGTCCTGCATATCAGTCTTTCTAGCTGTGTGTGACGGTTCCTGTTACTTCACATCTTTCCCAATACTTGGCAGGGTCAGGCTTTGAAATTTCTGCCGATCCAATGGATGTGCTCTGGAATCTTGTTTTTTTCAATTTGCATTGCTTATTACCAATTAGCAATACAATTAAACTTCTCTTCTGTATTTATTGTTCATTCAAGTTTCTTCCACAAAATGACCTCTTTGCTTCCCTTTAATCTTTTCTCTATTGGAGTAGTTGTCTCTCTAGAAAACAGTTGATCCGTGGGACAATTTTTACATGTTCTAAATGCCAATCCTTTATCAAATATATACCGTGCAAATGGGTTCCGTCAGTTTGGGGTTTGTCTTCATTTCATTTAAGGTATCTTTTTGAGCACAGGAAAAGTTTTAAATTTTAATTTAGCCTAGTTTATTAATCTTATTCTTTATGATATGTAGTTTTTGTTTGTTTGTTTTTGAGACAGAGTCTCACTATGTCGCCCTCGGTAGAGTGCTGTGGCATCACAGCTCACAGCAACCTCAAACGCTTAGGCTTAAGCGATTCTCTTGCCTCAGCTTCCCAAGCAGCTGGGACTCCAGGCGCCCGCCACCACGCCTGGCTGTTTTTTTGTTTCGGTTTGGTGGGGTCGGGTTCCAACCCACCACCCTCGGTATATGGGGCTGGCGCCCTCCTCACTGAGCCACAGGCGCCGCCCACCTTGCTCTGTCTTAAACCACCTTGTGCCGATTACTGTAGCTTTAGGGCACAAGATTCACGATACCTTAAAGAATGAGTGTTATTCTTCAGAATTATTTTGGCAATTCCTGGCCCTTTGCTCATTCATATGCACTTTAGGGTGAATTCATTAACTTTTATCAAAAAAGCTTTGACGTGGGCGGCACCTGTGGCCCCATATGCCGGAGGTGGTGGGTTCAAACCCAGCTCCAGCCAAAAACTGCAAAAAATAAAGAAAATGCCAGGAAGCTCTTCGCAGGTGGATTCCACTGAGGCTCTCTTTTTCTGTGACAGCAGGACAATTTGGGGCAATAGCAATTAACTCATGTTTTCATTTTCAAATGGAGACATCCCTCCCCAAATGAGCCCAACTGTTCCCTCAGATTCTCTGATGGCTCTACCAGCTCCAGCCTTTCTCTGTCTACTCCATTAGCCCCACACATCCAGAACATTCCAGCACGGTCAGCCCCGTCCATGACCCTCCCCGTGCTCGATGCCTGTTGTTCTCTTTAGAGAACACGTGATGTGGAGCAGCTGCTGCAGAATTGCGTCTCTCCCCACGCCCCGCGCCCAGGCATCCCAGCAGGACCTCCAGCCTGACCCAAACAGGACAGAAGCTGTGAAAGTGCGGAGGTAGCCACTCAGCTGAAGCCTGCAGGGCCATGACCTGTTACTGCTGACTCAGGAACTTCCAGACTACTTTGTGTTGGCAGCATCACGAGGACAAGCACATTTAATTGACTGAAAGAGCCCTGTGGAATTTAACCAGAAGGAGCACATTGTATGTAACAGACGGTGTTATGAATTTACACTCTTGGAAGTTCATCTCTGTGCCTGGTTCCTCTGGGTGGTCTGAATGAAAATAATTCAGGGTCACAGCAGCCATAATTAGAGGAGGGGAGGGAGCGCTGAGGACTTTGTCAGTGAGCGTGGAGGCGGTGCTGGGACAGGTGCTGGGAGCCAGGAAGACACCGAGTCCATCTCGCCCACGCGCGTCCCTTACAGAAGGAGAAACTGCCAACATTTCCCAGGGGCAACTGCATGGGCATGTGGACAGAATAATTCTTTGATTCAAAGACCCATCCCTCATTTTGGGGGATATTTATCATGTCTGGCACTTTCCCACTAAATGGCAGGAAATTCCACAGCAGTTATGACAACCGGGACCCCCCTGCATCCAGTGTGTCGAGAGATTGAGCTGCACCGTCTCTCCCTGTGGGAAACCTCCCAGCTGGAACGGTCCCAGCCAAGAGGCACGTGCTGGAGCCTGGCTGAAACCCGAACCAACACCTGCTTGTGAAGTGAGCTGGCAAGGGAGGGCCTGCAGGTGATGATTTATTCTTCTTGATGACAGAGCCAAGCAGATCCTGTATTTCCTGATTCCCAGATCAGAGATCTTCCCCCATCTACACATTTCCCGTCAGTCCCTACCATTAAACAAAACTGTGTGGGTGGTGCCTATAGTTCCGTGGGTAGGATGCTGGCCACATACACTGAGACTGACAGGTTTAAACCCAGCCCTGTCCAGCTAAAAGAACAACGACAACTGCAACAAAAAATAATAGCCAGGTGTCGTGGAGGGTGCCTGTAGTCCCAGCCCCTTGGGAGGCCAAGGCAAGAGAATCACTTAAGCCCAAGAGTTTGAGGTTGCTGTGAGCTGTGATGACATGGCACTCTACCCAGGGCAATAGCTTGAGACGCTTGTCTCAAAAAAACAAAACAAACCTGTGTGTCACTCAGTATATCTGTCTGACTTGCACTTGCAGTCCCAGTTCCTTGGGAGGCTGAGGCTAGAGGATCACTTGAGCCCAAGAGTCTGAGGTAGCTGTGAGCTATGATACCCCAGCACTCTAATGGTGGCAAGAAAGTGAGACTCTATCTCTAAATAAATAAATGCATAAATAAATTAAAAAGCCTCCCACCTTTGTCTAAAAAACAATTTCTGGAGACCAGGTCCAAAATCAAGATGTTGGAGGAGCCATTTCCCTCTGAAACCTGTGGGGCTCCTTCCTCGTACCCTCCTGGCTCCTTCGAGGTTGTGGGTAACCGCCTACAGCATCACGCAGTGTCCTCCTCGTGTGTCTCTCTGTCATCACGTGGCCGTCTTTTTATGAGGACAGAAGTCATATTGGACTAGGGCACCATCCTACTTGAGTGTGACCTAATGAGCACAGAAGATTTCACCCCAAAGCATGACTCCCTGGTGCAGGAGTATTCTGAATTAAAGGCCCTTAAGGATCAACGGGCCTTGGAAGAGGCTTTCTCATTTCATAAAAAATTAGACCTGTCAGGGTGGCACCTGTGGCTCAGTGAGTAGGACGCGGGCCCCATATACCAAGGGTGGTGGGTTCAAACCCAACCCCGGCCAAAGTGCAACAAAAAAATAACTGGGCATTGTGGCGGATGCCTGTAGTCCCAGCTGCTTGGGAGGCTGAGGAAAGAGAATTGCCTAAGCCCAGGAGCTGGAGGTTGCTGTGAGTTGAGATGCCACAGCACTCTACCCAGGGCAACAGCTTGAGACTCTGTCTCAAAAAAAAAAAAAAAAAAATCCTGGGTGGCACCTGTGGTTCAGTGGGTAGGGCGCCAGCCCCATATACTGAGGGTGGCAGGTTTAAACCCGGCCCTGGCCAAACTGCAACAAAAAAATAGCCAGGTGTTGTGGTGGGCACCTGCAGTCCCACCCACTCAGAAGGCTGAGGCAAGAAAATCGCCTAAGCCCAGGAGTTGGAGGTTGCTATGAGTTGTGTGATGCCATGGCACTCTACCGAGAGTGATAAAGTGAGACTCTTTGTCTACCAAAAAAAAAAAAATCCTATATCTTAAGTCTATTTCTGAAGGTGAATTTTTGGGAATTGGGGGAACACCTCCTATTACTTACATGGTAAAAACTTACTCTAAACCTGGAAAACTACCACCTGTGCTTTCTAGGAAGGGCATGCTGGATATTGGTCACTTTGGAAATAAATATTGCATGGAGAATTCAAATTATCAGTGGCCAGAAGATGGGTCCTCTGAACTAGAACGACTCTGTAATGTAAAGAAAATGTTAGAGAGCTCTCATCCAAAGCAATTGCCCATCCATATTTATGGGAAGGTCAAATTGAAAGAAAGACACATACCAGTGTCATTGCTAGCCTTATAAAAATGCTATTAAAAGAAACTACACAGGAGAAACCTGACCTAGAGCAACAGTTAAAATCTGCGCCTGCCTTCAACCCCACTCCGGCTGAGATTCCTCTGCCTCCACCCCGGGAAGATCTTTGGGTCTCTGGGTCCCTGGTCAAAACCATGCTCAAAATCCAGACTTCATTCCACAAAAATCTTCCTTAATACCCCCTAAAACTATCTCACTATCCCAGTTTCTTCAAAAATCCTTTAGATAAGCAACTGCCTACTCCAAGCTCTGTGACCCCCAGGCCTGATTTAAAGTCCTGAGACACAGGTCAATTGCACAACAGCTGACCAGCAGGAGCAGCCCGTCACAGGGTCGGCAGGGCTGGTTTTCTGAGCCAGGGGGTGTCTTACTTTCTAGGGCTGTGTGACCTAAGTCCATCGGCGGGAGACCTCTGTCTGCAGCACCCCTGAGAACATATCCAGGACCCCAACCACAGAGAATCACATGCCCGGGCCTGCAGCAGATCTGTGAAATACAAAACCTCTTTGCCCCCACTTTCACAAGATCCTGCCAAATTGCGAGAAGAACTGGGGAGGCTAGTAGCCACTCACAAGGACCTTGAGGGGTGCACCCTGTGATTCTACTGCAGTCTTTGGATGGTCCCCAAGGCCTGCTAGGGGACGCTGTCTCCATACAGGGAGCAAGTGGCCAGATGCTGCCCCTGGAGCCCCTGCTGGGCCTGGGAAGGGCACTATTGGAGGTTTTCTCTCCTAAATGTATTGGTGTCGGTTGAATCATATACTCAGAAGGAGGAAGAGCACCCTGAATTTTACTGAATGATTATGCATTAGGTCCTAAAAGCACCAGAGCAGAGAGATCTTTTAATTTCTGCCCTAGATGGGAATCTACTTGCAGGTTTGGGGGAGAGGGGAAATCCCCTTTCCCTTGAAAATTTGCTGAAAGCTCAACTCACAGAAAGCAGCTCAGTATGAGAACAAGGTTTATTTACCTTGTGTGTGTGGTCACATCCCACTGGGTCCAGAAATTTACAAACCCTCCTTTTAGAGGCGAGGGGTGATGAGGAATGCAGGGGACTCTGTTTATGGGCAGTAGATGGTTCCGGAGGATGGACAGACACTTGGGGGAATGAACGGACGTGGGGAAGACTTGTGAATTAACCTGCAAGGCAGGTGTTCTGTCATGATCTGGGCCAAGTCTGCTGTGTTCTCCATCTTCTTTCCTGCACTCTACTGTGATACCAGGGAAGGGGAATCAGTTTTTCTTCCCGATGAGTCCATCTGGCCTATGCAAATAGAGGGAGAGCCCCTCCCAAAACAAAGTCTGTTGATCTTTAAGGGCCTTCAATTCAAAATACTCTTTATACCAAGGCGTCATGTTTTGGAGAGAAATTTCCTGAGCTCCTTCAAGATATTAAGAAAACAAATTCAAGGCAGTATAGGTGGCTGGGCTGCTCAGCCTCTAAGAATAATAATGGAATCAGCTACACAGTTTTTCTGGGTTTTACCCCAATGGTTTGTAAGAGAACAAAAAAAGAAAAAGATTTGAAATTTTCAATCCTTGCTTTTCAGTTCAAATTACTGCAGAAGCAAAAACAGTCCTCTGAAAATAGACGAAAATCCTCTTGTTTTTCTGATCAGTCACAGAATGTTCCTCCAGATGTCTGCAGATCCTGCAGAAACCCTGGACATCAGGAAAATGCTTTTCCAGCCATTAGAAAAAAGGAAAAAAAAAACAAAAAAAGCCCTCCCCAAACCCAGCAGATTAACTTTTCTCCTCCTGGGGATAGTTGGGGAGAGACGGCACTGACCGACAGGGTTAGTGCAGCCTCAGGTGCACCCCAGACCCCGTCAGTAATTTTTTTTTTGAGACAGAATCTCACCCTGTTGCCCTCAGTAGAGTACTGTGGTGTCATAGCTCACAGCAACCTCAAACTCTTGGGCTCCAGCCATTCTCCTGCCGCAGCCTCCCGAGTAGCTGGGACTGCAGGTGCCACCAGGACGCCCGGATGCTTTTAGAGACGAGGTCTCGCTCTTGCTCAGGCTGGTCTCGAACCTGTGAGCTTAGGTGATCCACCTGCCTCAGCCTCCCAGAGTGCCGAGGTTACAGGTGTGAGCCACCGTGCCCGGCCCCTCAGAGGCGTTAGACCCCTTAAAAGCCCTAAAATCAGCATCGTCCACACCTGCTCTGGGTACCTGTTCTTCATATCTCTCCACCCGGGTGTATTGCGCCAGAGTGACGGGATGGGGGGTAGGGCCGCCCTCCCCGCTCAGACCCGCCTGGGGGCCGCTTCCCAGGCCGGTGTGTTCACGGTGGGACCCCCGCGGCCCCGAACCCTTCCCCGTGTCCCTCTGTGTCCCCCCCAAACCCCACGCCCATGCTCTCTAACAGGTCCGCACTGGACCGTAGACCACACCCCCCATGGGCAGGTCCCCCTCCCAGCCCCGCCTGACCTCAGGTCATCACCACTTCAAATCCAGCCTCCCTTCCGGCAACCCGGCTCAGCACCCCACGTCCGTGTCCCACAATGGGTTTACCAGCCATTAGGGTGGCTTGGCAGGGTCTCCTGGGCCCTCCCCAGACTGCCCTGACCCGCTGCCCTCCAGGGAGGGCGACAGCTGGCCGGACCGGCCTCCCGTGGACTCCAGACGCGCCCGAGCCTTCCCAGCAGCTGGCGGGACTTGGGTGCTCGCGGCTCCCGAGCTGTGCTGTGTTCCCGGTGGCCCCGGTAGGAGCCATGCACCTGCCCTGGGACGGCTGTTCACACCCAGCCCACACCAGGGACGGGACTGCGGGGCCACCGCGGCCTCCCCGCTCTCCCGCGGAGCTCAGTGCCCTGGCCTCATCCACATCTGGTGTTTCTGCTCGTCAAGCCCCGTGCCCCACAACCTAAACCAGGTGGTTTGCACGTTGGGCCACACAGACGCCCGGGGGCCCCTTCAAGCTTTTGGCTGGCACTTATCTCCCATCACACCGGGCCTGTGTGCCAAAGGGGAATAATTAAGGAACTAAAGAACAGTTGGCACTGCCCTGGGGTCCACGAAATCTCTGGCCAAGTCATTTCCCAGTAGGCTATTTGTAAATCTCACCAAACATCTAGAACAGTGTATTTCCACCTTTTTTATCTCAGGGCACACTTGAACCTATAGTTAAATTTCCATGGCACACTTAAATTATGTTGACCAAAAAAAAGTAAAGAAGAAAAGAATATAACTACTGCGCTTCGGACACATTATTCAAAAATAATTTAATTAATGGCCTTTACAGATTAGGGGGGACACCAACAATCCTCCCTTGGCACACCAGGTGAAAATCGCTGATGTAAAGGTCTTGTTTGTTGGGAGGGTATAGGAGACGTCTTTTACCCATACTTCTTCCTGGGGAGGCCCTTACGAAGCACGGTTTACCACTGACGCTGCCGTAAAAGTAAAAGAAAATCCTTCTGGACCCACACCAGCCACGTGAGCTACCCTGAGACAGCTGGGGGACTGACCTGAAAATCATCTGAAAGTAAAGGTGTCAGGGCCCCTTCCCTGGTCCCTGGAGCAGAGGTCTTCATGAAGTAGGCAGCTTTTCCCCAAGAACGCAGATCCTGGGCCAGCGCCCCCCAGGAAGCCCCTGAAGGCCCCAGTGCACTTGGCCTCACTCCAAACTTACTCTATTTGGGCCCCAGTTTCGGCTTCCCTCACCGTCTGGTTGCTGTCTGCGTATTTAGAGGGGGCTGAGTGCTGATGCTACAGAAGACTGTGACTGAGCTGGTCCTCGTGTTGCTGTTCCTTTGTGTTCTGCTTCATTGTACAGCAGAAATAAACCACTTTCTGGCCCGGTCTCAGAATTACTCATTAAAATTTCATATCTCGTGTCATCCCCAATTCTCAGGGCAAGTGTAACATAAAAATCCAAGCACAAAAAGGACTTTGGGAAAACGTTTTATTAAGACACTGGACTTAAATGGCCAGAAGCATCACCTTTGGCCCATACAAGTATCTGGAATGCTTCAAATAAAACATGGATTAATCCCTTTGGAAGCAGTGCTTGGTCACCCCAGGCTGCTGGCGCCTCTAAACGTGCCCCCAGCCTGGCTGGACACAAGGGGGATGAGAGTGAGCAGGTCAGTACCATGACCAGCTATACACAGGCTCTATTTAATCACGTGCGTGGAGCAGACCAGCAGCAGGTGAGAAGAGCCTCCACCCGCTGGCCAGCCTCGCCATCCTCTTTGGCCAGGAGACCGTGTGCAATCAGAGTTTTTAGAAGAAGACGCATTCCTTCTCCTCCCTGGGAAGGCTATAATGAAGCACTGTTAACCACTGCCACTGCCGTAAAAGTGCAAGAAAATCCTCCTGGACCCATACGCGCCAGGCCAGCTGCCCGAGACAGCTGGGGGACTGACCTGAAGGTGACCTGGAAGTAAAGGTTTCAGGGCCCGCTCCCAGGCCACCAGAGCAGACCTTTTAATGAAGTAGGCAGTTTCCTCCAAGATTTCGAAGAAACCCATTTTATCCAAAAATTCCTTTTTTTTCTCTTAAAATCCCCCCCCCACACAAAAACAAAAAAGAAACAAAAGGCTCTTTTAAAAATATCTCTGCTTCTAAGCCTCACTCTTTGCAGACGACACGCTGACACTGACTGGAGCCCGCCTCAACCCGCCAATTCTCTTTTACCTTCCACTGTGACTCTCCTTGAGAACTGTCCTTTCCTCCCTGACCTTTACCGTTTCTCCAGCACGTCAGGCACAGACCCGGCACCCCTCTGCACAGTCTTTCAAACCCTGGCTGCATTAACTAATCAATCTAATTGCAGGTTGGGCCAGCATCTAGACCAGCGCTTTCCAATAGGTGTTCCATGAGAGGATCCTAGGTGTGCTGTGGAAAATTACCAAGATTTTTGAATTATTTTCTAAAGCATCTAAAAGCACAGTAAGTATATATATATATATATATATATATATTTGATCTGTATAATTTAAGTGTGCTGCAGAAGTTTAATTATAGTTACAAGTGTGCTGACAGATTAAAAAAAAGTCTGAAAAACTCTGCTCTGGATCATGCGAAGGAACCTGAATTCATGTTTATTTCTGCCCATTTGATGCCTGGTGGGACGAGTTTGGAAGATGGACGTGGCCACGTGTCCAGGGCAGACACATTGTGCCACTTGTGTTTGTGAGTCCACTGGACATGAGGAAGCCTCTCTGGAAACTCAAGAACTGTCTTTTGTTCAGGTAGGGCCACCAAAAAGGAGTTTTCCCCTCTACAGTGAAACAGGCTGATGCTGGATCTCTTATGGGTGACCGGTGACGTGGTGACATGTGGGGCAATACAGTGTGACCGTCAGACCCTGAAGGTGACATGTGGGGGCAGTAAAGTGTTATGATCAAACCCTGCAGTTTGAGTCGCAGGTGGCATCTCACAAAGGTCACAGATGGTGCTAATTGACCCACATGATCAGTGTCAGGGCACCAGATGTTAGAGCAGCTCGCACACCAGAACTCTGCACCGCGGGTGCTAGCGTGCTCCCACTGCCAGACGCTGAAGATTACAGATTGGTCGACCTAAAGTCTGAAGTGACTTGGTTAGGTGACAAAATCAAGTCCAGTCACTGCCAGAACCAGACCAAAGGCCTTTTATATCAAATATTTCACAACCTGATCTGTTCCCACAGATTGGCAGGGACACAACTGGCGATGTGGACGTGCCAATGGGAAGCAGAGGAACAGCAGACTCCAGGCTGTGAGGGCACAGGCTCCAGCCTGACCCCATCTGCAAACCACACTGTGGCCATGAAGCGCACAGGTGGCTCCCAACTGGACGGCAGGACGCTGGGGACCTGGGGACCTGACAGCCTCTATTGCTCCACAATAAATGCCAGCCAGATCACAAATGTGGGCTCTTCCTTTCATAAAGTGGTGCCACACAAATGTACTAGATGTGCCATTATAAAAAAACCACTGTGGCTCAAGGAGTAGGGTGCTGGCCCCTTACACTGGAGGTGGTGGGTTCAAACCCAGCCCCGGCCAAAAAACAAACAAACAAATAAAAAAAACCACTGTATGTCACAATTCTAAGTTCTTTTCAATGTTCCAGACTCTTTTCCCAATATTTGGAACTTACAAAATGAAAAGACAATTTTGACTCTCACCGTGGTGGAATTCAGTATCAGTCTACTGCCCGGGAAGCAGTCCCGTGAGAAGTCAGCAGCCCGCCAGTCCCTTGCACCTCATGTGTGCTTTGTCCTGGGTACCCTGCTACCCCAACACCGAGGAGCTGGCATGACTACTGGCAAAAAATCCTATTTCTACATAAACCACTCAGGGCAAGTAAAGGCTGAACCACACCTCTTAAAAGAAAGTCTATCAGATTAATGAAGCAAAACCATTCTATTGGAACAATACATTACCAGGAACAGAGGACTCAGTTGGTGTGGAGAGAAGCACACTGAGATCCGTTCTTTTCTGTTTATTTATTCTCATTCTAATTTACATTCTTGTCTCCCTTTTCGGATTTTTTGTTACTCAGCTACCAACCAACCCAATCTCTCTGTAGCCGTAGACCGAGCTCTAACCTGTGAAACCTCTAGGGAAGTTCTAGATGGGGGAGTGAAGGAGCTCAGGAAACTACACCCTGAAATATGACTCCTTGATAATTAAGAATATTTTGAATTAAAGGCCTTAGAGATCAATAGGACTTGAAAGAGGCTTTCTTTCTTTCTTCATGAGAAATCAGACCTATCAAAAATATAATCAACTTCCTTTTCCCTCCTTGTTATCTCAATATATTATAGGAAAGGTCAAGAATATAACCAGACCTGGCCCAAAACATTTTAGACACAACACCTGTCTCTCAGGTTAACTTACCAGTCAGTCCTCCCCCCCACCATTCATTCATTCTCCCAAATATCTCCCATCCTCCCTATTGATCATGTATTGCCCCTAAACAGAATTACCCATATTCTTTTCTCCCCCTCTTTCTGGGGGGGGGGTGTCTATAAATTTCTGGACTCCACTGGGATATTGGGCAATCACTTCTGGGATTGTCCCTGTGCACTTGGTAGATAAATCTCTTTTTCTTATTAATTATCCGTATTGTGAGTAGATCCTTCAGGGAAACTTTCTGGGCAAAGAAGTTTCTCCTCACCCCCCACAACTCATCTTAACTAATTATATCTGTAATGACCTTGTTTCCAAATAAGGTCTTACTCTGTGGTAGTAGGTGTTAGAATTTAAACTTATCCTTTTGTGTGAATACTACAATTTAATTCATTATACTTTTTTATATTCCATAACTGTAATAAGAAAAAAATGTAAAATTAGTAAGGGTGCTAAATATTGAATTTATATAATATTTAAGTTGATGTTTTAATATATTTATTTTTAAAGTTGATTTTTTTTTTTTTTTGCAGTTTTTGGCCAGGGCCAGGTTTGAACCTGCCACCTCCCGTATATGAGGCCGGCACCCTACTCCTTGAGCCACAGGCACCGCCCAGTTGATATATATATATATATATATATATTTTTTTTTTTTTTTTTTTAGACAAGGTCATACTAAGTTGTCCGGGCTGGACTTGAACTTCTAGTCTCAAAGCCTCCTGTGTAGCTGGAATTTCAGGCTCAAGCTACTACCCCCAGTTTGGTATACATTATTTCTACTTGTATATAATCATTGTCACTGGTGAGAAATATTCATACAAGTATGTAATAAAAAGTAGAATGTTTTTATAACCACTTAACAGTGTATGACAGTTGAGATTATATTTAAACTATCTGCTCTTCCTTTTTCTTAATTGCCTAATGTGTTAGTAAACTTTGTCCTGATGAATTAACACTCAATGTTAGAATAGTCCAAGGGCAGCTACCCAGGACGCTGCTGAAAGGGCCATTGACACTAGCACATCTGAGGATGGAATTTGGTCCTCTGTGGTCCCGACAGGAAGGAACCCCCCCCCCCAGCCTGCTCCTGCCCCTCAGCTGTATCTTGAGCTGTGCATTCTTCTCTTTGGGCAGCTAAAATTGACATCCGTCTTGGCCTCTCCCAAAGCTACTTAATGGGGCAGTGAGTACCATATGGTTCTGGGAAGGAGCAATCCACACTGTTCAAGTGGCTTTCTTTCTTTTCTTTTCTTTTTTTATTTCTGAGATAGAATCTCAAGCTGTCACCTTGTGTAGAGGGCAGTGCCATCATAGCTCACAGCAACCTCCAACTCTTGGGCTCCAGTGATCCCCTTGTCTCAGTTTTTCTATTGTTTTAGTAGAGACGTGATCTCACTTTTTATGCTTAGGCTGGTCTCCAACCAGTGACCTCAAGCTATTCATCACCTTGGCCTCTCAGATGCCAGGATTCCAGGCAAGAGCCACGGTGCCTGGCCTGTTCAAGTGCCTTTCATGGAAGCATGGAATAAAATGCTTCTCATGATAGCAATCAGCCAGGAGGTTCTGTAATTCTAGGCTCCATCTGTGAGAAATAATCACTATCTCTTTAATTCCTACTTGATGGGAAAGTCCAAGATAGAGGAATGAATGAATCCTTGAAAGGGAAACAGGTTGGGGCCAGGCATAGTGGCTCATGCCTGTAATCCTACCACTTTGAGAGGCCGAGGTGGGTGGATTGCCTGCGCTCACAGGTTCGAGACCAACCTGAGCCAGCTCAAGATCCTGTCTCTAAAAATAGCTGGGCATTGTGGCCGGCACCTGTAGTCCCAGCTACTTGGGAGGCTGAGGCAAGAGAATCACTTGAGCCCAAGAGTGTGAAGTTGCTGTGAGCTGTGATGCCACAGCACTCTACAGGACAACAAAGTGAGACTATGTCTCAAAAAAAAAAAGAAAGAAAAAGAAAAGAAAAGAAAAAGAAAGAAAAGAAAACAGGTTAAACAAGAGAAAATACAAGTAAGTGTCAGGCCCCAGAAACCGAGGAGGGTGTGGCCCACAAAACCCAGTGCTCACAAAACTCCAGGGTAGATAAGGCCTGGCAGATTTCCACAAAGAGGTCATAGGAAACTTTCTTGGGAGCAGCTTTAATGGACTGACAGGAGCCCCAGCAGGAATTGCCGTGAGGTATAGAGCATGGCAGCGGGAACTGGGACAACACAGGTGGCAGCTCTCCTGTGAGCTCAGGCTGCCCCGTGTCGCTAAGCTTCCCAGTCTTTGGTTTTGTTTTTGTTTCTGTAAAATAAGGACTATATTAACACCCACCCCACAGGACTAAATTAACATGAAAGCTTTTTGAAAGCTATGAAGCACCAGAAATTTAAAAATTCATCTATTATACATATCATCAGCAATTTTTAGTTCTAAAGAAAGTCTGTGCTTCCTCTTTCCCCAAGACCATCTCTTTTTAAATCTGGTTTTAAAAGGAGAAGTTGAACCCGGAACAAGAGCTAAGTGGGAGCTAACAGTTTTGGTTCTGTTTGGTGCCCAGAAGATAGTGGAAGTAAGTCCCCTGCGATGCTGCTAAGAAAGAAATGGAAGCCTCCCTGAAGACTGTCCCTCTGCACCCTGTCAGCTTTATTCTCTGAGAAGTGTTTTTTATTAATAGTGATTCAAATTTGACAAAATCTGAGAGTCTGGGACATGATGACCAATTCTTTGGAATTAGCAGTAAATATAAATTCTGGGGAGACCTGGGCTGAGTGTGGCTGTGGCTGGGCCTGAGAATCCTACTGGAAATAGATTTCTAGAAGGAACCACCAGTGAACCCAGCTAGAGAAAGACTGTGTCCCAAAGGAAAGTGTTCCCAAACCAAAGACTATTCCTCCCTCCTCCAAGATGTTCTCAGGGTAACAGGTGTGCGTGGCCCTGAGCGGGTATCAGGCATGGCCCCGAGTTGCAGCTCCATCCTTAAATCCTGGCTTTACCTTTGCAATGAAATGGTCTCGCTCCAACCGCATTCCTGCCTGCGTCTGGTTACCCATCAGATCACTCAGCTGGTGGTTTATCCTAAGAAAACATCAAAACTACTTTTGGCATAAACTAAGATTTACACTATTTTGAATTACTATTTCAATTTTCTGAAAACTGGTGAGAAAGTACAAATTGCACAAGACAAAATTGAATAGGCAAGGAAGACTATAATGTAGGCTATCGCATTACGGGCGGAAGGAGAAGACAGGGTTTTAAAGCCTGGACAGGCAGGTGGGAAAGTGCTGTGGGACTCAGGAAGACCCCAGGCCATCTGTGTTTGCTAACCAACTTCATCCAAAGGAAGGATGAACTTCCCATGTCTTTAAGACGGGGGTGGTTTCGTATGTCGCTCAAGGTACCCACTGAAGTTAGGTGCCTACCCTCCTGCAGAAACGGGAAACAGGGGGACTACTTCC
>CAUYON010205867.1:0-11347 GCA_963573935.1 Arctocebus calabarensis | reverse complement strand
CCCGAGTAGCTGGGACTACAGGCGCCCGCCACAGCGCCCGGCTATTTTTTTGTTTTGCAGTTCGGCCGAGGCCGGGCTTGAACCTGCCACCTTCGGTATATGGGGCCGGCGCCCTACTCGCTGAGCCACAGGAGCCGCCCTCATTTTGAGTATTTTTAAATGGTATGCCTTTAAGATTATTCATCTTGGCTGGGTGTCTGTGGCTCAGCCAGCTAAGGAGCCAGCCATGTACACCTGAGCTGGTGGGTTCGAACCCAGCCCAGACCCGTCAAACAACAATGACGGCTGCAACCAAAAAATGGCCAGGTGTTGTGGTGGGCGCCTGCAGTCCTAGCTATTTGGGAGGCAGAGGCAGGAGACTCGCGTGAGCCCAGGAATTGAAGGTTGCTGTAAGCTGTGATGCCACAGCACTATCCAGGGTGACAGCTAGAGGCTCTGTCTCAAAAAAAAAAAAAAGAGAAGATTACTCATCTTTTCTTAAACGGAATCTAATCTGGAATTAATCCCAGCCAGGGTATTTCCCCCTTTCAGGCATTGCATTTTTCATCTCTAGAAGCTCAGTTTGGATCTTTTTTTGTTTGTTTTCCGTATCTCTATCAAACATGATCAATCATTTCTCTATCTTCTTGAAAGTAAGATGTCTAATTTGTAGTTGTTATAACAACTGTTTTGTCTTTGTTTACTAATTCTATTATCTGTGTAATTTTAAAGTAATTTCTATCGATTGATTTTTTTCCCCTTCATTTTAGTCATATTTTTTTCTTCTTTGCATGAATTATAATTTGTGGTTAAATGCCAGACTTCAACTGTGCCAGTTATCCATTTATTCCTTCTCAGCTTCAAATCTGTACTTCATTGCCTGCCCTGTGATAACTGAGCTGGACCCTGTAAAAATTTCTCCTTTGCAGCTGGCATGTTGTTAAGCTTTGCCAATAGAGGGCACTAGAGGAAGACTGTCGATAAAAGGGGCTTCTCTTGATTTTGTTGTGCTTCTGTTGGTTTCTGGCTCTTATTGTATGGTTCCCAGTTGGGGGACAACCTGTGCCAGGACATCCTGTGACATGTACCCCACCAAATTTAGCAGTATCCCCACTGACAGCTTCCTATCAAGTTTGAGCAGTTCTTTCAAAGGCAGATTCTCAGTGAGTCTCACAGGCCCTCTGGTGGTTGACTTTCCAACTTCAACCCCATCTGCATTCTGGTGGATGCAGAATTCCCTGCCAGTCCTTACCATCATTCTTTGCCCACCAGCCTCAACTTGCTTCCACCCCAAATGAGAGTTACCTGCTTGTCCAACAACTATGGATCAGCTCCGGCCCAGGACAACACAACTGAATGAATTTCATTATCTGCAATGAGCTCACGTTCTTATGGCAACTGATTAAGAAAATTACTAACATTGTGTGAGGCCACAAAACATTTCCTGGCCGTGACCTGTCCCCTAGTTGCTACTGATCTGTCCTATTCCCTTCCATTCTTCCCTACCCACCATGCCTGCAACTCTAAAGCTGCCTCTTCTTTTCTTTTCCAAGCTATTCCGTCGAATTCTTCAAGCCTCCTTGTCTGTGCAATGCCTGTGGAAAGCTACAAGGTGAATGTCTCCAATGCCTGGAAAGTATAATTTATGTTTTTAATTATATCTTTCTGGCATCCCAGGGGAAGTTTTCTTCCTCCCCATCTCTGCAGCATCACACTTGGCTCTTTAGTAAATAGACTGAGATCTAACCTTACTCCCTGTGAGGTCCCAGATAAACAGCCCTAACCAGCACCTTGGACCTGACAGCTAAAAGCCAAGGTCTTATTTATGGGCCCAGTTACACCCTCGCAGTCCCCACCCCCAGCTCAGCCTATATTATTCTATTTTAAACCAAGGAGATTATTCTATTTTAAACCCCATGTCCATCTCTGTCTGCTTTAGTGCCCAGTGGCAGACATGGTAATGACCATAAATACATATATAAGTATATATATAGTTTTAGTAAGAGCTTGATTGAGATAGAATTCACATAGCATAAAATTTACTTTTTTTTTTTTTTTTGTAGCGACAGAGTCTTACTTTATCGCCCTCAGTAGAGTGCCGTGGCGTCACACAGCTCACAGCAACCTCCAACTCCTGGGCTTAGGCAATTCTCTTGCCTCAGCCTCCCGAGTAGCTAGGACTACAGACGCCCACCACAATGCCCGGCTATTTTTTTGTTTGTTTTGCAGTTCGGCCGAGGCCGGGTTTGAACCCGCCACCTTCGGTATATGAGGCTGACGCCTTACTCGCTGAGCCACAGGCACTGCCCAAAATTTACCTTTTGAAAGTGACAAGTTGGTTGCACCTGTAGCTCAGTGGGTAGGGCACCAGCCACATACACTGAGGCTGGCAGGTTCGAACCTGGCCTGGGCTTGCTAAACAACAATGACAACTGCAACAGAAAAATAGCCAGGTGTCATAGCAGGTACCTGTAGTCCCAGCTACTTGGAAGGCTGAGGCAAGAGAATCGCTTAAGCCCAAGAGCCAAGAGTTTGGGGTTGCTGTGAGCTGTGACACCATGGCACTCTATTGAGGGCAACATAGTGAGACTCTGTCTCAAATACATACATACATACATACACTTGTATATAGGGCCAGATATAGTGGCTCACACCTGTAATCCTAGTACTTTGGGAGCCTGAGGCTGGTGGATTGCTTGAGCTCAGGAGTTAGAGACCAGTCTGAGCAAGAGTGAGACCCTGTCTCTAAAAATAGCCTGGCATTGTGGTGGGTGCCTATAGTCCCAGCTACCCAGGAGGCTAAGGCAAGAGGACCTCTTGAACCCAATAGTTTGAGGTTGCTGTGAACTGTGATGATGCCACAGCATTTAACCTCAGGGCAACAAAGTGAGACTCTGTCTCAAAAAAAAAAACTCCCACAACAGGGCACCTGTAGTTCAGTGGCTATGGTTAGGACACTGGCCACATGCTCTGGGGCTGGTGGGTTCTAACCCAGCCCAGACCTCCTAAACAAACAAACAAGCAAACAAAAACTGGTCAGGCATTGTGGCGGGTGCCTGTAGTCCCAGCTACTTGGGAGGTTGAGGCAAGAGAATCACTTGAGCCCAAGAGTTTAAGGTTGCTATGCGCTATGACACTACAGCACTCTACAGAGGGTGACAAAGTGAGACTCTTTTTTTTTTTAAATTGAGACAAACACCAGGCCGGGTGTGGTGGCACATGCCTGTAATCCTAGAACTCTGGGAGGCCGAGGCAGGTGGATGGCTTGAGCTCACGAGTTCAAGACCAGCCTGAGCCAGAGCGAGACCACCCCTCTAAAAATAGCCAGGCATTGTGGCAGGCACCTGTAGAACCAGCTACTTGGGAGGCTGAGGCAAGAGGATCACTTGAGCCCAAGAATTTGAGGTTGCTGTGAGCTGCAATACCAGGGCACTGTACCGAGGGTGAAAAGTGAGACTAATAAAAATAAAAAATAATAAAACACTCCTGTATACATTTTTGTGTGACGGATCTAAATATTTGGGCTCCACTTGCACGAGCACTTTGGCTGAGGGTGTGCTTGGGACACAGAAAGTGAAGGTGACCACAAAACCAGCCTGTTCTCTCCTTGTCACAGTGGTACAGCCCTCAAGGAAAAGGAACAGAGCTGGCTTCCTCTTGGAAAATTCAGCCTAATAAGCAAAACGGAGCAATCGCCATGTGCCAAGCCCTGGGAAGGGTGATGGAGCTAGAGCCTCCCTCCTCCTGCTTCCTCCTCGACACTCCTGTCAGTGGCTCCTCTCTGCCGCACTCCACGGGGGACTCCCAAAGGTCTGAGCCTAATTAGAGAAGCAGAATTCAAGACTGTAAGTGCCATGGTGACTAATGTCAGGCCAGGACAGGACCTATGGTAGCCCACGAGAGGGATACCCAATCCAGTTCTAGATCAGGGAAGGCTTCTCAGGGGTGGTGACCTTTGTTCTTCCCACATTATACTAGATTTCCAAACACACAGAAAGCCTTGCATACCCATCACCTGGGTTTAATAACTGTTAGCATCTTGTGCTAGATTTTTTTCTGTTTTTTTTTAAGGATTTTTTTTTTTTTGAGACAGAGTCTTAACCTCAATCTCTTGAGTTTAAGTGATTCTCTTGCCTCAGCCTCCCAAGTAGCTGGAACTACAGGCACCTGCCACAATGCCTGGCTATTTTTAGAGCTAGGTCTCACTCTGGCTCAGTCTAGTCTTGAACCCTGAGCTCAGGCAATCCACCCTCCTTGGCCTTCCAGAGTGCTAGGATTACAGGCATGAGCCATTGAGCCCAGTCCCCTACATATAATATTCTTATCATACCTATCATAATTTTTTTTTTGTAGAGACAGAGTCTCATTTTATCGCCCTCGGTAGAGTGCCGTGGCATCACACAACTCACAGCAACCTCCAACTCCTGGGCTTAGGCAATTCTCTTGCCTCAGCCTTCCAAGTAGCTGGGACTACAGGCATCTGCCACAATGCCCGGCTATTTTTTTGTTGCAGTGTGACCAGGGCTGGGTTTGAACCCACCACCCTTGGTATATGGGGCCAGCACCTTACTGATTGAGCCACAGGCGCCGCCCCTATCATAATATTTTATTGATAACCTAATACCTAATTCATAATTCAAATTTCTCCAACTATTTTAGGGACGTTAATTATAGTTGTTTTGCTTAAAAGAATATCTACATCTGTGGCTCAAGTGGCTAAGGCACCAGCTACATACACTGGAGCTGGCAGGTTCGAATCCAGCCTGGGCCTGCCAAACAGCATTGACAACTACAACCAAAAAAATGGCTGGGGGTTGTGGCGGGCACCTATAGTCCCAGATACTTGGCAGGCTGAGGTAAGTGAATCACTTAAACCCAGGAGCTGGAGGTTGCTGTGAGTTGTGATGCCGCAGCACTCTACCTAGGGTGACAGCTTGAGGCTCTGTCTCAAAAATAAAAAATAAAATAATTTAAAAAAAGAACATCTAATGTGGGGTGAGGGTGCCTTCCACTCTGAGACAAGAAGGATAAGGTAGGAGGCTTTGTGAGCAGAGGCAGCTCAGGGTAAAGGCCCACAAAGAAACTTAAGATCTAAAAAAATGGAACCTGGCGCTTGAGGAAGGAGGGGACTGATCTGAAGGCCCTGCTGGCCCTGCAGTGTCCCCACTGGATGACAGGGGACCTTCTGGGCATAGGTCTGACATGCCCAGAGAGTGGGGCTGTGAAGAGAGAGGCTTCTTGCTGTGATCCCCACACGTTGATGTCATGATGTACCCCAGGCAGGAGGCCTGAAGGAACCTTCCTTCAGTCAGGGGAGCGGTCAGCCCGTTGATCCACTGCTCTGGAAAGTTCCCCCTGAAGACTGATGCTATTTACTGGCTCTGTGCTAATGGGGACGGGCCCTGCCTTGGACTCTCAGGACGATGCTCTTTCTACTGCTTCTAAAGACAGGGAGGCCATCCTACCTCAGGCATGGGGTGTGAGATGGACCCCACTGTAACAGCCCTGCTGGCTGCTCCTGCTTTCCCAGGGCCTGGAGTCCAGCCCTCTCAGTTCCAAGATGGCTGCCCTGGGGCCTCTGGGTGCATCTGGCTCAAATCATGGTGCTGAACATCAGAGAAGGAAATAGCTGCAGTCTCTGCTCAGAGCCCGGTCCTTTGAGAAGAATGGGTGCTACTGATGTGGGCTGATGACCTTTTGAAAGTCAAACCCTGCTTCCCAGGAGCTTTTCATTGTTTCTGAGACACTGCTTTTCTCTCTTTGATGGAGCTTCAAACACAAGCCACCCTCCGCCTGAGCCTGGGCTAGGCCTGAGTCCACTTAACCTAGGACATCTCTTGGATATGCTAGAGGAGGACTTAATGTCGGGGGCAGCTACCCACCTGTGACCTAATTGCCTCCTAAAAGCGCCACTTTTTTGTATTGGAAATTAAGTTTCAACATGAATTTTGGAGGAACACAAACATTCAAACCATAGGAGGGTTATATTTTTAAAAAATTATTATTGTAGGCTCAGTGCCTGTGGTTCAACCGGCTAAGGCGCCAGCCACGTACACCTGAGCTGATGGGTTCGAATCCAGCCAGGGCCCACCAAACAACAATGACAGCTGCAACCAAAAAATGGCCGGGCGTTGCGGTGGGCGCCTGTAGTCCCAGCTACTTGGGAGGCGGAGGCAGGAGACTCGCTTGAGCCCAGGAATTGGAGGTTGCTGTGAGCTGTGATGCCACAGAACTCTATCCAGGGTGACAGCCTGAGGCTCTGTCTCAAAAAAAAAAAAAAAAAATTATTATTGTAGGCCAGGTGCAGAGGCTCACTCCTGTAATCCCAGCACTCTGGGAGGCCGAGGTGAGTGGATTGCTTGAGCTCAGGAGTTCGAGACCAGCCTGAGCCAGAGCGAGACCTCATCTCTAAAAAAAGAGCTGGGCATTGTGGCGGGCACCTGTAGTCCCAACTACTTGGGAGGCTGAGGCAAGAGAATCACTTGAGCCCAGGAATTTGAGGTTGCTTCAAACTATGACGCCACCAAGGGCAACAGTGAGACTCATTGTCTCAAAAAAAAGTTATTATTGTAATAATAACAGTTTAAATAATTGCTACTAATATCAATTATGTCTTAAAACACTGTTTTAAGGGCTTTGAGCTTCATGCATACATATTTTAAAATAATTATGATTAAATGTAAGTACAAATGTAATGAAGTAATTTTAAGCAACCGTCACAGCAATCCTGAGAGGTAGTACCAATTTTATCACCTTCTTTTCACAGATGGAGGATCTGAGGCTCAGCAGGGTTAAGCGGCAGAGCCAGGAGGAAATCTGCCGTCTGCCTCCAGAGCCCTGCTTCCATGACATGTGTCACTCTTGAAACAATGCCACAGGAAGTGTCAGGAGGAAGTTTTCCAGACTCCTCGGGAAGAGGACAGAGACTGGCAGTTCTGGAAAGGACATCATCTGGAGAGCCCACAGCCCCACAACCCACCCAGCTTTTGTCAATTACAGATTCCCAGCACCCTCACCCCCACTCCCACTCCCACCACCTGCCAGGATTTCCTGGAAGAAGCAACAAAAATCATGTCTAAGTGCCCCAGATGATTCTGATTCAGTGGGTGCTGGTGCAGCCATTGGGAAGGTCAGGTCCACTCCATTCCCTCCACTTTGCTGGAGGGGAGCAAAGGCTTGGGGGTGGCTCAATGACTTCAACAAGGCCCTGGCAGCCAATTTAGGATCTTTATAGAGCAGGGGAAACCTGGACTGAAGGAGGAGGACCCAGGTGTCTCAAATGATTTTCTGGGGGGCAGGTGCCAGCTCTTCTCTGTACTGGTGGTAAATACTGGGGCAGGTGGGCTCCTCTCCGAACGTTGGACCCAGTGGAGACAAGTTTCCAGAAAGGTTCCGACTGAGCATGGAAGTCTGAGAAGTCTGGGCTAGCTTCATGGAGATTGTACATGGCCCAGCTTGTCTTAAGAAATCTTCACCTGAGGATTATTACAGGAGGCCCTTGGGATACCCACTTATATTTTATTGAGGGTCCATGAACTGAGAGAGACCTTGACTTGGAAGCCCGACGGTAGGAAACCCAGAGTGACATTTATGCTTCTTAAAGAGCCATTTCATAGGTTAATTAATTCTTCATCAGATTTTTTTTGTCTAAGAGTAGTTGCTTAGTTTCACTACAAGGTGGCGCTAACGGACCTAGTAGCCAATAGTGGGCGGGGTCGCGTGTAGTTATTGCCGACTGAAAAATCTCAACTTTGCCGCCTTATTCATTGATCGAACCTTGGATTTTCTTTTTTGCTAGTATAGACTTTCCATATTTTCTGTAATAAGTTTGCATTTCTTTTACAAAAGCAGAATAAGGATGGAGGGGCCGCTAAGGAATCACCATTCAATGATAAACTTACTTTGGCACATTAACTTGAGACCCTTTTTCTTTACATGGCTGTGGTTACAGAGTATGTGTAATTGTTTTTATCATTTTAAATTTGATATTATAATGATTTTTATGTTGCTACAAATTCTTCATAAACATGTTTATTGCTGCATATTTTATTGAGGGCTGTCTTGGAATCAGGCAAACATTTTGCTGTTTCATGAGCATTTCAACTTAGCTCTGGTAATGAATGGTTGGGCCCACCCAATGAGTTTGGGTACCTTTATTACCCCTGTTTTATCTGTGAGTAAAATGATGCTTGCAGAAGTCAGACAGCTTGATAGGAAATGGTAGAGCCAGTCTAAGGTCACTGCCTTTTTCTAACCACAGTGCTATTTCCTTGGGTGTGACCATGACTGTATTCACGTAGTGTGCTCATTTACTTTATTGCCAGGTTCCATTATTATGGATAACGCTGCAGAAAACATCTCTATGTAGGAAGTCTTTTCTGGATTTAGGAAATATTTCTTTTTTTCTTTTTTTTTTTTTTTTTTTTAGACAGAGACTCACTATGTTGCCCTCAGTAGAGTGCTGTGGCGTCACAGCTCACAGCAACCTCAAACTCCTGGGCTTAAGCGATTCTCTTAAGAGATGAAATAATTTGTCTGGAATTTCTTTAAAAATAGTCCAACTGTGGGAGGAGTTCAGTGTTGTTGAAGAAAATTTAGGTGTATGTTGGGTAGACTGGTGTTGATTCTGCTATCCTCTCACTTTCGTATGTCTTTGAAAACGTCTGTGATAAAAAGCTTAAAATAAGCTATAAAAAAAAAAGATCCTATAGTCTAAAGGAGAAGCCAGGCTCATGATTCCTATTTGACCTACTTAGTGAGAAAGGCAGACAAAGGGGGGAGTTTTTTTGTTTTATTTTAAAAGACAGGGTCTCACTCACCGTCACCTTGAACTGCTGGGCCACCACAAGGCTAATTTTTAAAATTTTTATAGAGATAAGGTCTTGCTATGTTTCCCAGCCTGGTCTTGAACTCTTGGAATCAAACAATTCTTCTACCTTAGCCTCCAAAATGCTAGAATCAGAGGTGTGAGCCACAGCACCTGGCTTAGGGGGAGCTTTCGAGAACATTTTTGCTGAATCTCCCCTTGCCCATCAAATGAGAGTTAAGGTCTGTCTAAAACCAAAACACATCCATTTTGTTTTTCAAAGACTTTTATTTATTTTTAAATAGGATTATAGATCTAGAGTAGATCTTTAGAGATCTGGTCCTTATTCTTTTAAACTTCTGAGGATCCTGCCCAGGAGTGGTGGTTTGCCCATGTAATCCCAGCACTCTAGCTGGCTGAGGTGGGAGGATTGCTTGAGCTTAGAATTAGATATAAGCCTGAGCAAGGGTGAGACCCTGTCTCTGCTAAAAATAGTCAGGCATAGTCCCAGCCACTTGGGAAGCTGAAGCAGGAGGATCACTTAAACCCAAATGAGGAGTAGGGAGTTAAGAGTTTGAGTCTGCAGTGAGCTAGGCTGGTGCTATGGCACTCTACCCGGTATGACATAACAAGACTCTGTCTCAAAAAACGTGTATCAATAAACAAAACATCTAAGACTCCTTTTCTGAAGTATAACTGATACGCTTATGGCAATTTTATACATTTAGCCATAGCTTGATGCAGTCTTTGTTACATTTCTGGAAATGACCAGTGTTCCCCTTCATAATGAGGAAACCTGTCTGTTATTCATTTAAATAACAAAATGTTTTGTGTCTTATGAACACAGATAAGCATTGAGCATTTGAAGATAGTTCCTTGCGGGTGGCCATAGCATCAAAAGGGCACACACACACACTCGAGTCTTTGGTTTTACTCACATCCCTATTCCTCTCCCACTTCCTCCTCTGGGCTGGTCCTTGTGGTCCCCCTTGCCCTTTTTTTCCCAGGACACACAGGCCTCCCCTGGCCAACTCAGCACAGCTGGGCTTGAACCTGCCTCACAGCCCTTGTGCAGCTGGTCCCCCAAAGAGGAAACTTTGGAAAACATCACACCCCTTCTTAATAGATCTTGGTTTTTCAGTCTTCGGGAGTCCCTTAAGGGAAGACAAAATTTAGCATGCCCCCTTCTCTTTCTATCCAGACTTGGACACAGAAGCGGGAAGTTCCTCCTATCTTTATATCTCACGTGGTTTAGAAAATAAAATCTTTTAAGGCGAAGAGAGGTTACTCTTTAAAACAAGTACAGCGGCAGCCTGGTTTTATTAGGTTCCCTTGATGTTGGAGATAATATCTTTGGAGTTACTGTCCCCAGCCCTTCCTGTGATATATTGGAAGATTTTTTTTTTTTCTTTCCCCCAAGCCTGTGCCTTTTTTTCTCATCATGGTATCCTGTTCCCTGGATGGAACTTGTTGGCTTGACGTTTCTGAGACGTGATCATTTCACATAAGTGATGTCTGTTACACCACTGCAGATTAAGCATAAGAACTCTGGATCATCCCAGCAGCTTCTAGCCTAAATCTCTCTCAACTCAGCATGCGGGAACTTTTTTTCTCTCTTTCCTTCTGGTAGCCAAGGCTGGAGTCAAACAGGTCCTTTCCAGGTGCTAGCTGGGCAGGACAAGCTGTCTATAAGAGCTGAGGCGCAGAAGTGTTTCTGAGTTCAGCAGGCCCAGGGGGAAGGGAGGCGGTTTAGCAATTAGTGTTTACTGATGGGCCTGGTCTCTGGGAAAGAGGGAGGGACAAGATCTGATCCCTGTGTTCAAAGAGTTCAAGGTCCAGGAGCAGAGAGGCTAATAATTATTTGACTCGCTCTTTTGATAAGTGTCACAAAGGAAACACACAGGAGCCTGAGGAGAGGGCCAGAGGGACCTGAGCCACTGTCGATTTGCAACCTAGGGCCAAAGGAAATGCGTTGCCAGGGCGATGGGACTTGATTTCATCTCTGCAGGAAAGAGAACTGAAGCCTCTGAGTCTGGTAAAGGTAAAAAGGTGTGAGAAGGGGGAGGCAGGTATTGATGAAAAGGGTGAGACTGAGATGGGGACTGATGTCCAGACAGTTGTTCTGTGAGGCACTTTGTCGGCATTAAGGTTAAACAGAATTACAGCAGATATATGAAGTCTATAGCAGTTCTTGATAAGGTCACTAAGCATCCATCCCAGCTGCACAGGAACCTTGAGTGACACCAGCCAGGCCCCGGCTGTCACGTCCTTCACAGCCACAGCCAGCAGGTCCCCTCCATAGATAGATAGCCTGGTGGGGACTCCCCCCTGCTCGCCACCCACAGGCAAGATCTGTGCAGTTGAAGGCCATATCTTTTTATCAGACACTTATTTTTTTTGGTACCTAACTTTTCTTTTCTTTACTTTTTTTTTTTTTTTGTAGAGACAGAGTCTCACTTTATCGCCCTGGGTAGAGTGCCGTGGCGTCACACTGCTCACAGCAACCTCCAGCTCTTGGGCTTAAGCGATTCTCTTGCCTCAGCCTCCCGAGTAGCTGGGACT
>CAUYON010205864.1:0-28791 GCA_963573935.1 Arctocebus calabarensis | reverse complement strand
CCCGGGCTGGACTCGAACCCGCCAGCCCAGGTGTACGTGGCTGGCGCCTCAGCCCGCTGAGCCACAGGCGCCGAGCCGGGTCTCACTCTTTTCACCATATCACCTGCTCCCAGGACCTCAAGGTCACATATCCTCCCCATGAAGAGCTGACCCCAACTGAGGGGAGCCACCAAACTGGGTTCTTGACCCCCTCTCCAGCACTGGGGTAGCACTCTGAATAAAGTAAGTCCTCAAGATAAATTTGGTTCTCAGACAACAGAAACCACAAAAGTGAGATAATAGCATCAAACTATGCCACAAGGTCCTTTGCCCATGATTTGATTAATGAGCAATACTCCTGTTCAAGGCAGATGGGAACCAAGTATGATGCATAGGGATAATAATGACCTGATACTGTCGTCAGTAGTAGTAAATGAGATAACGCATACTAAAGAATGCTGCAGTGCCTGGCATGGACTCAATAAACGGAATCAATTTTAAGGAGTACCCACAGTAGATTCCACTAAACAAATTACAGAAACCCCACGCCTACAAGTCTAAATTGTCAACATATGTTCTTTCTCATGGAGACAATGACATTCTGCTCCTACTAACAATTCCTAATTCAGCCATTTGTTTGTTCATTTGTTCTACATTGATTCATAGGATCCCACCCAGATGTCATTATGTAAATGTACAAATCCAATGAGAACACAAGCTTAACTGAAAGAAAGAATTCCATCACTCACTGAAGTCCCCCATCAATATATATTATATTCACAGTGTAAGCTGCAAGTATCTTTCCTTTTTATGTGTGTAACCTACTTTTTGCTTCTAATCAACACTTTATTTTGAAAATAAACGTTAACGGGTCCCTTTTGCAATTCTTCATCTTTTGGGGAGGAGACTTTAGACCCCTCTGACGTTAGGAAACACAAGGTCCCTCTCCCCTGACAGTCATAAACACAACATTCGGTAGGCAACACTGGGGGCTCAGCAGCCAAAGTTTCTATTTCATACAAACACTGTGTCCCTACAGAAGGAACATACTTGTGTGACCCCTGAAAAAGAACCTCATCTCCTCAGAATGCTCAATAAAGATGTGGCACAAAAAATTCATTTCCTTAACACTGGTATCATCAACTTAACAAGTAAATTCTCCTAAGAAGTGGTTCGTTCGCACTTGTTTTTTCCTGATTTCACATCCAGAAAGACTGCCAATAAATCTGTCACACACAATCCAGAAATTGTTCCCACAGTTAACTTTCAAGGCAGTCTGATAATTGAGTACCTAAGAAAACCTCACCCAAAATGTCACTGGTATAAAATCTGGTTGTAGGCTCAGTGCCTGGGCTCAACGGGCTAAGGCGCCAGCCACGTACACCTGAGCTGGTGGGTTCGAATCCAGCCCGGGCCCGCCAAACAACAATGATGGCTACAACCAAAAAATGGCCGGGCGTTATGGCGGACGCCTGTAGTCCCAGCTACTCGGGAGGCGGAGCCAAGAGACTCACTTGAGCCCAGGAATTGGAGGTTGTTGTGAGCTGTGATGCCACAGCACTCTGTCCAGGGTGACAGCTTGAGGCTCTGTCTCAAAAAAAAAAAAAAAAGAAATCTAGTTGTAACAATGAGTCATGAACAGTTTGGACCACATAAAGGTAAGACAGAAGAACATGAAGAAAACAGCAAACCCTTCATTTGGGAAACAAATAGTGAAGGGTCCTGGCTTCTGCCCAGGCACAAATTAAATTCCAAGCATTATCTAAATCCATTAGCCTATGTCACCACAAGGATTCTAATTTGGGTAACAGTGAACAAGACAGCTTCTGAGTAGGAAAGAGGTCTCTCATACGCAGAGGATTCTCTAATGTCGGGGTGGATGCATTAAGTTGTGAATCCAAAGGAGTCCCTTACTTTTACCCAATCTGAAATCCAAAGAACATGTTAGAAAATACTGAAACTTTTTTTTTTTTAGAAATGTGCTGGTAAGCCAAAAGATAGCACACAGTCACCACAGAATGAATTTTGCCAGAACCCAGCCATTTCAGTGGGCTGAACCAAAGGTTAGTGTGTCAGGAGTGTTTCTAAAAGACTCATTTAATATTCACAGCAACCCTGCAGAGTAGGTTCTTATCCCCATTTCACAGACAGGTAAACTACAGATCAAAACATGCAGAGTGACCAGTCCAAAGTCACAATGCTGCTGATTGGTGAAGCTGGGATTTGAATCTCACCATAATAAATTCCACATAGTGGGTATAGCTGGGTTAGCGATTTTTCCCCTCTCCTCCATTCAACACAAATATACATTTCAGGTTCATTTTAAACAAGTTATTTTTCAAAGCACTGACAGACTTATACTTAAGGTAGAAGCAACAGGGTATTTTCACCACTAATGAATTTTTTAGATAGTTTTTTTTTTTTTTTTAGTGTGTAGTGGTTTAGCAAGGAAATTGAAGGGAGGGAAGGATGGGAGCATGATCGTTTACTACGAAAACAAAATTTCATGTCATGTATTTTTTGACAATTAACTATGAGATTTACAGGACTCTGTCTCTTTAAAACTTAAGAGGATCAGAAATAGGGTAGGTTTAACAATCATCTTTTTTTTCCTTTTTTCTTTTTTTTTTTTTTTGAGACAGAGCCTCAAGCTGTCACCCTGGATAGGGTGCTATGGCATCACAGCTCACAGCAACCTCCAATTCCTGGGCTCAAGCGAGTCTCCTGCCTCCGCCTCCCAAGTAGCTGGGACTACAGGCGCCCGCCACAACGCCGGGCCATTTTTTGGTTGCAGCCATCATTGTTGTTTGGTGGGCCCGGGGGCTGAATTCGAACCCGCCAGCTCAGGTGTACAAGGCTGGCGCCTTAGCCCGTTGAGCCATAGGTGCCAAGCCAACAATAATTTTTTTTTTTTTTTTTTTTGCAGTTATTGGCCGGGGCTGGGTTTGAACTCACCACCTCTGGCACATGGGGCTGGCACCCTACTCCATTGAGCCACAGGCACTGCCCAACAATCACTTAGCATTTTCTACACTCTACTGCAACCATGAATTTATCTTGGCATACAGATAGTAATTTACATTATCTTCTATCCTGAATTCCTCAATTTATAATGATAGAATCATAAATGCAAATAGACATAAAGCTTAATACGCAAATCTGATCTTGTTATCAACATGATCCAGCTAACAAAGAAAAGATACTTCCTGTGATTAAACACTTAGTAACTGACAAAATGCCTAAAAACAAGTAGATTTGGACTCTTACCCCTGTTCTTCAAAACTCTAAGATTTGAGACTACTGATAGTTTGATACCTCTATTTTTTTTTAAATGCCAATGAGAGGGAAACATTTCAACACTAGTGTAAATCCTACAAAAAGTACATTCCCATCATATGTAGACAAGGAAATTGACAAGGAATAGACAAGGAAATTGTTCCACATGTAAAAGATCAAAACTGCATCTACTATCACTATGGTGCTGGCCTCACTCCAAATCTGCTACGGAGAAACAGAAGAGTCAGGCCTCTGTAGGGACATCAGCATCTTCAGCAAAGATGCCCAGGCAGGAGGTGGAAAGCAGCAAAATCCTCACTCCCCACAGGAAATCAAGTCTGCTACCTCCAGAAGTCACTTTACTCCAGAGAAACATGCTGTGATAAGCCCATACACTAAAGAGAAAAATACAACCAACAGAACCAGAAGACAAAGTCTACAGCTCAAACTGGCAAGACAATGAAAACTGAACCTAAGAAAACAAACAGTAAAAAGAATACTGAAAGGCCCAGAAAGCGCATTGTTACCCATTCTAAATTGTATTGCCACATTAAACACTGCACATAATTTTGTTTGGGGGTTTCTAAACATGGGTGAACAAACCAGTCTGCCTTCATTTTTGTGGCATGTGGTGTCTCAGGAAACCTACACTAAAGACTGCACCAAGAGGTAGAATTATAAATACAAGAAAAACAGATTATCACTGTAGCTGATAGATAAGAAAAAAGGAGGACAGAAAAAAGGAGGGGGATTTTAGCCTGAGCAGCACTACATTAATTGCATTTTTTAACCAAAGACAATCCTTTGCAACTACACATTTTGCTTTGGTAACATACACAGCTAATTCATTAAGAATGTAACTGAGTTTTAGACAGTAATTAAGCTAATAAGAACATATAAAAAAAATCAATGTGGGGTGGCGCCTGTGGCTCAAAGGAGTAGGGCGCCGGTTCCATATGCCAGAGGTGGCAGGTTCAAACCCAACCCCCTCCCCCCAAAAAACCAATATATCAAATTAGTATTTTAGATGTCATAATCTTATTTTGGAAACTGAGATATTTTATACACTACATACACAATATTATTTTAAAATTAGAATACATCTCCTGCCTCTGAAACCAAATATTCTTTGCACATTAAAAATAAATATAATATACTTATTATAAAGTAACTACACATTTACCAGATTTTGTGTGTGTGTGTGAGAGAGAGAGAGAGCGAGAGAGAGAAAGCGAGAGAGAGAGAGAGAGACTATGTCACCCTTGGTATAGTGCCATGCCATCACAGCTCACGGCAACCTCAAACTCTTTTGGGCTTAAGTGATTCTCCTGCCTCAGCCTCCCAAGTAGCTGGGACTACAGGCACCCAACACACCACCAGGCTATTTTTTGGTTGTAGCTGTCATTGTTGTTTGGCAGGCCCAGGCCGTGTTGAAACCCACAAGCCTCGGTGTATGTGGCCAGCACCCAAATGCTGAGCTATAGGCGCCGAGCCAGATTTTCCTGCTTATTATTAAAACTTCTAGCAAAAAACATTTCAAATTTCAGGATCATGACCACAGAAATAACAATGGGAAACAGCTAGAATAAATGCTCAAAACACAGAGGACTTTCC
This sequence comes from Arctocebus calabarensis, assembly GCA_963573935.1. Classification (NCBI taxonomy): domain Eukaryota; kingdom Metazoa; phylum Chordata; class Mammalia; order Primates; family Lorisidae; genus Arctocebus; species Arctocebus calabarensis. Next base: position 23,922 of record CAUYON010205864.1, on the reverse strand, counting down.
TTACCACAATCCCTCAAGACCTTTACTTCTTGTTTTAACTTCAAGTTACCTCCTGACTTTTAAGGAAAAGGGTGGAAAAAAATGCTTTAAAAGTTGAAAAAGTAAAGCACAGATTATTAAACTGCACTTCTAGCTGGCATACAGTGTGTATTTGGGGGCTAGGGGTCGAGCTTAACTACATTCATCTAAATAGAGTTTTCTTAGTAAAAGTTCAAGGTAAAAAAAGCTGTATGATATTTTGTTATTAGAGGCTTCTAAAGTTTTATATTACACGCACATATTCTAAAAATCTATTGTAGGACAAAGGCAATGAAAACATCAACCTCTGCCCCTTATTAAGAAAATTCTAGAGTGCACATCCAACAGGTTAGGACAACTCTCTTCACCTTCTGGTCTTTCACGCCTCTCCTTTGGAATGAGTCAAGCAACTAGAACAGGAAAGCTGTGCGAGCAAATAAAACATCTCAAGAAGGTACTACTACTTCAAATAGCTCAAGTGCATTCCTCTTACAGGTAAAAGTAAAATATAAAAAGCTGCCCCCAATAAACACTTGGTAGAGCAAACCAGAAAGAAGCAAACATTCGTGTTTTGTTTTGTTTTTTTGGACACAAGAATCTTAAGCAGTCGCCCTGGGAATAATGTGGTGGTATCACAGCTCACAGCAATCTCAAACTCTTGGGCTTAAGCTATTCTCTTGCCTCAGCCTCTCAACTAGCTAGGACTACCATGCCTGGCTATTTTTTGGTTGCAGCTGTCATTGTTGTTTGGTAGGCCCGGCCTGGATTCGAACCCACCAGCTCCAGTGTATGTGGCTGGTGCCCTAGCCATTTGCACTACAGGCACCGAGCCCAAAAATCTGTATTTTTGGTATAACACCTTAAGACAGAGAAAGAAACACGGATGGTTTAGCTCAATTATGTCTAAAATAAATCACACCTGCAATTGCAATTAAGTTTCTAGGTTTAATTTTTAGAGTATATATTAATTAAAGCATATTCAGGACCCATAACATTCAGCTTAAAAAACTTTTAAAATATTGTATCTTATCAGTGGAACAGCCAGACTGTTAAGCCAGTCTCAAGGAAAGACCACCTGCAGAGCAGGAAGCTAAATATCACTGGCTTCTAGAACTCACCAGTAAACAAAATGAAAGCATTCTATAATCCTACATTACATTGGGTGTCCCCTCCTCCCACCACACTGCAAAGGGAGTTGGGCAAAAGTAACGTCTTACCCTGTTCTTGTGGTTTCAAGCGTGATGCCAAAATAATATAAAACCTAAGAGAATGAAAATATTCATTAAAAGCCCAAACCAACAAAAACACCTTGTTTAAGAAAACACTAGATAAAAGCTAGCAGAGGATAAAATGTAATTTGTCTTTTTAAAGATTGCTTATTGGGTATGCTCAAAGGAATCCATTCTTTACATAATCTGTAAAGCCACAAACAAAAATAACCAAAGGCATCAGGTCCCACCATAACAGCTTTACTACAACAAAGACTTCACCTAATCACTGTCTCAGTATTCAGGATTAAAGTAGGCACTTCTAAGGTGAGTAGTGAAAATTCACACTAATTAGTAAAACCAATAAAACTGCTATTTATAGAATACAAATGCTCAGAAACATTACACATAAAAACTGAATTTAGGCAAGACACAGCCACTAATTTAGTACCTGGGTGAACTGGGGCAATGCATGTACATAACCCCTATAAGCATGAGTTTCCTCTTTTGCAAATGAGGATCATGATTCCTACTTTGTATGATTATTAAGAGAATCAGCAATGGTGGATATGGATCACGCACAGTGCTAGAAACAAGAGTAATTACCGGCACAGCTAAGGCACTAACCACGTACACTTGAGCTGGTGGGTTTGAATCCAGCCCGGACCCGCCAAACAAGGACGGCTGCAACAACAACAACAAAAAGCCAGGCACTGGCTTGGCGCCTGTGGCTCAATGGGCTAAGGTGCCAGTCACATACACCTGAGAGCTCGCAGGTTCGAATCCAGCCCGGGCCTGCCAAACAACAATGATGGCTGCAACCAAAAAATGGCTGGGCGTTGTGGCGGGTTCCTGTAGTCCCAGTTACTTGGGAGGCAGAGGCAGGATACTCGCTTGAGCCCAGGAATTGGAGGTTGCTGTGAGCTGTGATGGCACAGCACTCTATCCAAGGTGACAGCTTGAGGTTCTGTCTCAAAAAAAAAAAACAGGCACTGTGGCAGGCACCTGTAGTCCCAGCTACTTAGAATTGCCTGAGCCAAGGGGAGGTTGCTATGAGCTGTGATGCCACAGCACTCTACCCAAGACAGCTTGAGGCTCTTTCTAAAAAAAAAAAAAAAAAAAGAGTAATTACCATCATCATCACCCACCAACAGACCACAGTGATTTATCACACATAAGAAAATAAATGTCAAATCCTGAGTTACATCCATACAAAATACATATTTATAAATAAATTCAACCAAGAACTCTTATGTATGAAACAGGTTTTAACCCGTGTGGCAAAAAGAAAAACTTTCAGTATTAATCTTTTTCCAAACAATAATATTTTCTTCTTGCTTCTCCATGTCATTCAGCTCCCCTAAACTATTTCAACCAAATTATTAACATTAAAAAAATCAAATATAGAACTGTATTTGGCAGCATATAAAATAGAAGCAGGCAATCTGAATGCCAATAGAGTACCATGCCAGACTGTCTCAAGTACCAACTTTCAGTTCTCTATACAACCTTTAACTAAAAGAAATGTCTATTAATTTTTAAACCTCCATAATGATGTTCTTGGGGTATCTAATCCGATTTCTCAGTTCCCTAAAGGCAACTTGAAATATAAAACTACACCCTCCTCTCTGTAATCTCCTACAAACATTAAGCAATTAAGCCTGAGTGTTTTGATAGCCATCAGTAAACTGGGATGTGGAACTACCTAGCAAAAGGAAGTAACAGGCATTTTATAAAAAACAAAATATCCATAAAAAGCCATCTCTCTAGTGGTCACATTTGAGAAAAATACAGAAAACAGATTTTTTACTTTCAAATTATAAATGGATTTGTAAAAATCAACTAAATTATTTTGAACTCACTATACATCTGAATTTTTTTTTTACCTTTTAGAAAACTTAAATCACAATCAAACCTTTTTTCTGTCTGAGGCTAGTCTCACCTTCAATTTACATATGGAAAGGAGAACCAGAATAAACAAACTGGGAACATACTAGCACAGTGTATTTCCTAATACACTCAATCCATGTGTTTGAAATGGTTTTTAAACATGGCATATGTTAGGATGTTTACAAACTTATCCACTAAAATACAGTTGAAAAACTTACAAAATGCTTTGAAAATTTTTAGTTAATCCATGTAATTTCCCTGTAAAAAGGTTATAAATAAGAATCAAAGACAGAAAAACACTGACCAACATTTTTACCTAAATTTGGAGCAATTCAGTAGCAGCAGCAGAATTAGAAATAAAAAAAATCCCTAACTTCCATGGTTGCAAAATATTAATTAAAATTGTACTGAGCTTTAAAAACAAGCCACTACCACAGCAGCAGAGAAATCAACTTGGCAAGTAACTACCAGAGACAGGATGGCTAGTGCTCAGCAAAAGTAGCGTCAGCAAGGAGACAGCCAGAGATGCAGCAGGGACAGTCCCCTTCACGATGACAGACCAGGACAAAGCTCACTTTGGTCCACTGTGACAAGTTTGCAAGCATACAGACACAATAATAATGCCACCTTCAAATGCCCCATAATCTGCTCAGTCACCTTCAAATGGGAACCAAGGATGAGGGGTCTGCAAGTCAAAGGATACCAAACCCATCCATCATCCCCCCACCAGCTACAAGGCCCACGTCCCATCATCCTCAGACACCACAACCAGGCCTCTATCACTCGGCTTTGGCCAAGGAGCCTAAAACGGAAAGGTCAGGTGATTAAACCCCACAGAAACCCATCCAATCTCTACTTTTATTTAGTGTATTCTCTAATTTTAACTTTCAACAGAATCATTATGTCATTTCTGCTGCTGCCCACATGTAGACATGGACAAAACCCAGCATATCTTGCCTAAGAAAATGCAAGAATACCTAGTTCAAATTCTGGCTATGACGATCATTCCCAGGGTGATCTCGACAACTTACCCCATGTTGGGAAGTGTCTATTTCCTACTTTTCCACATCAACTAGGAAACCAACTAAGCATGATCTGTACCTGGCTGCACTGAAACAAACCAGAAGCTCTACAATGCCTGCTCAAGTCATCTCTCAAATCTCCCCTACCTACCAACTCACTTAGTGCAGTGCCTGGTAGAAAGGGGCCAATACGGCCAGTGGCAGAACTAAATTTCGTAATCCAGAATTACTCATGTGAGTTTCACAAAGGAAAAGAATTGCTCACATAACTGCATCCCTCCTCTTAGAGCTTTCCCCCAAGAGCATCCTATGTCATTTACATCACAGTCTCAGAAAGGCCATCCCTGACCACCCCCATCTACCCCACAAAAAAGTCTAACTTTGTAAGTCTATTGTATAGTTCATCTGCTGGCCTGTAGTCTGGTCCCCTTTCTCCAGAATGTCAATTCCAGGCTGAGCACAGCAGCCTACACCTGTAATCCCAGCACTTTCAGAGGATCACTAAAGGCCAGGTGTGCAAGACCAACCTAAGCAAGATAGCATCTTTACCAAAAAACCTTTTTTTTTTAGGCAAGCAACGGTGGGCACATGCCTATGTTCCTAGCTACACGAGAGGCTGAGGCAGGGGGATCACTTGAGCCCAGGAGTCTGAGACTGCAGTGAGCTATGATCATGCTCCTGTACTCCAGCATGGGTGACAGCCTCTGCCTCTTTAAAAAAAAAGAATTCTAACTCTGTGAGAGCAAGGACCTTGTCATTTTAGTTCTCTAGAACTTCAGCACCTAGAAAACTGCCTGACACAGACTCACTGAATACTTGTCCAGGGACGATGACCATCCACAGTTTACTACTTCTCTGACCTGCTCACAGCCCCACGGTCCCTCCCAACGTCCTCTCTGCCCTCCGCTAGGTTCTACAATGCTTCCATCTGCCACCCTTCCCAAAGAAAGCCTCCCCTACCAGCCCTGCATGCCTCTGTCCTCCTGAGTGTTTAGTCCTCACCCCTTATACCATTTGTTTAGCACTTTGTTTTTTTACTACCTTAGACTGAGTTACTGTTACCTCCCCATACTGAATGTAAGTTTCTAAAGGCATCAGTTATTCAGCACCTTTAGGGGAAATTTTCAGATACATATAATTTCCAAAAATTTGAATGTTCTTCATAGTATTAAGGTTTTTTATTTGAAAAATTCTGATGGTAAGGACAGATGAAATATTTCCTTGTTGAGCTGATTATAATTTAATTGGTCTAAAAATCACCTAGATACTTATTAAATGAGTTGTTATTTTCAGGCTCTATTTAAAGTTTATAAAAGATTATCTGAAACTATTAACTGACTTTAAGGAACCATGCCCTTTATAATTCATTACTGGCTTTCTTACAAATTTTGTCTTCTTCACTGTCCAGCTATCAGGTATAAAGCTTTTTGCTAGCCGGGCATGGTGGCTAACACATGTAATCCTAGCACTCTGGGAGGCCAAGGCAGGTGGGTAGCTTGAGTTTGCAAGTTCAAGACCAGCCTGAGCAAAAGCAAGACCCTGCCTCTACTAAAAATAGAAAAACTGAGGCAAGAGGATTGTTCAAGCCCAAGAGTTGGAGGCTGCTGTGAGCTAAGACGCACAGCACTCTACCCAGGGTGACAGCTTGTGATTCTGTCTCAAAAAAAAAAAAAAAACCAAACAAATAAAAAAAAACTTCTTGCTGCTGTCAATAACTCTTCTCTCCTAATTTGCTGTGAACAGTGTTATCAGTAGATTAGAATGAAGCCTAAAAGGATGAATCAGCAGAGTGAGACTAATGTATGGAGAAAGAGGGAGGGAAGAGATTCGATGCTTATTTTGAACTTACACAGGTGCTCCATAAATACCAATTGAATTAGTTAAGTCAAAAACTCTGTAGTTCCTCAGCAGGAAACATGTAAGTAATTGCCAGCCATATTTTGAGAGGTAGCACTTAACAGTTACCAAGAGCTCAAAAGCGCCACAAAGCATGTTTCTTTCTATCTCATTTGCTCTTGACAACAACCTCCTGAGTTTAGGTGGCCCCGTGTATCATCAATATTATGACACCCTGTGCCTGAGAAAGGTGACATGACTTGCCAAAAATCGCACATCTGGTAAACACCCAAGTGCCCATGTTTCTTATTCCTTCCACACAGCCCTTTTGTATAAAGTCACTGTTCTTTCTTCAGGTTAAAAGAACTTCAGGTAAGCCTGTTATGTAGCAAGAAAGCATGGTAACACATTCTGCTACCATAGTCTACATTTTGTCAGAGCATTTACCAACCCTCATTGTTTACTGCTAACAAGCAAATTCAATTTCATTTCTCACAGTAACAAATACAGGACAAAGATCAAGAAGATGATAAATAACTTCTAGTTTTGGCCTTTCTACTATGCTGTTTTACAAATTACAATCTTCCTGTGCTTCACATTAAAATAACCTGGAACGCCTGACACTAAACCCCCATCCCACCCTCCCACCTAGAAGTTTAATTGATCTTATCCAAGAAACTGTTCATGTTTGATTTTACAGGGGCTGCTCAGACATGTAAAAAGTTAAGCTGAATGCAAAATAAACTCTAGTTAAAAATGCCTAACATACAGATATCTCTGGCCCATGGCAAAATTGCACACACAGACCATACGAACTGTGTTCTCCCAGCACTATGTTCATTCCTTCCTTACATGTTGGAGTCTTTGCTTGCCCACCAATGAATATTTATTGAGGGCCTACTACATGCCAACCATCTAGGGACTGATCATGAAACTGCAGGTGCCACGGGAAAAGTTATTGATCTTTTTTGCCCACCACTGTGCTGTACGACCTAGCAGTGCCTGGCACACTGCAGGGACTCAGACATTAGCTGAGTGAATGAAAAAGAGAAAAAGAGAAGAGTGGGCAAAGAGGGACACAACTTTGTATGTAAAGAAATCAGTTCTGCTGGGGTGTCTGAATCAAACATTTTGATTAAACCCTGTAACTCTGAGGTCCATAGCAAAAAGATTCCTGTTTATCATCATCATCATGGGAAAATGGATGCACAATAATCCAATCATCCTCCAGTGAGAAAGATCTTGGTTATTACCTTTTTGAAAAATATATATAGAAACCTGTAAGTAGCAAAGTAATTGCTTCTGGATTGGCAATATTTTTTATGCATGTTGAATTATTGCAAAGGAATAAATGGCTGCATATAAACATAAAAAAGAAAAAAAGAAATCAGTTCTAGCTTTGCAGATGCTGTCGCTTCTGGCATCAGCCATGGTCAACCTCAGCGTGTTCTTCAATATTGCCCCCAAGGGTGAGCCCTTGGGCAAAAGCGTTCGCAAAGTTCCAAAGAAAGCAGAAAACTTCCGTGCTCTGAGCACTGGAGAAAAGGATTTGGTTATAAGGCACAGAATTATTCCAGGTTTTATCTGCCAGGGTGGTGACTTCACACATCATAATGGCACTGGTGGCAAGTTTACAGGGAGAAATTTGAAGATGAAAACTTTGTCCTGAAGCATACAGGTCCTGGAATCTTATCCATGGCAAATGCTGGACCCAATACAAACGGTTCCCAGTTTTTCATCTGCACTACCAAGACTGAATGGTTGGATGACAACATGTGATCTTTGGCACAGTGAAAAAAGGCATGAATGTTGAGGAAGGCATGGAGCGCTTTGGGTCCAAGAATGGCAAGACCAGTAAGAAGATCACCATTACTGATTGTGGACAGCTGTAATAAATTTGACTTAATGTTTCAAACCACCAAACCATTTTTCTGTAGCTCAGGAGAGCATCCCTCTACCCTATTCGCTCGCAGTATCCTGTAATCTCTGTGCTCTCAACTGCAGTTCTTTGGGTTGCTTATTTTTCTTATTCCTCTCCATGTCTAGCTGGATTGCAGAGTTAAGTTTATGATTATGAAATAAAAACTAAATAATAAATAAATAAATAAACAAATCAGTTCTTTGCACTGCCCCCAAAACACCGTATGATCCACCAGGGAGCTGATGAATTCTGAAAGACTCCACATGTAATGCACAGCTGTAAGCCCAGCAGCTGTCACGCAAGGAGCTGAAGTCAGAAGAATCCAGCCCTTTGTTTCTGTCTCATTACCAAAATGAAGTCAGATCCACTGTCAATCCACCTGTCAGCTGTATGTCTTCAACATCTGGCTTTCAGAAGTACCAAGTTAACACTGCCTCCGAATGAAATTTATATTGATTCTCTCTATGACATGACTATCTGAAAAAGCATTATTTAAATGTCTGAGGTCACACATAAGACCTAAATAGAACTGAATTAATATAAAAAGTTCTCCATTTCAGGTTGTTGCAAACTATAAACTAGCCTTCACAGAGTACTTAATTTAAAAATAAGTTACAGTCATTATGCAAACTCTCCAAACTTTAGGTCATAGAGAGCAAACAGGACTCTTTACCAGAAAGCTGTTCAAAAAAAGTTTCAAGAGTGAGCTTTGTCCAAGTTTTTTAATTAAAACCTAGAATGTGGTGGGTTACATGCTGCCTAGAGTAGTTACAAAAACAGTAATGGGGTAATAAGAAATATTAACTATTTAATTCAATGTAAAACCCCAGCAAGCAATCTAGGCAGGTATAAAAATGCAGATGTGCAAGTTCATATATCACTAATAAAACAAAAAATTTTCAGGTTTCATCCAACAAAGTGAATAGAAAAATTAATTAAGAAGCAAAATTTTGAAAAGTAAGAGTAATAAAATATGTTCTAAACATGTACACCAAAGTATGTCAGAGAAATGCCTTCAAGTATATGAGGCTGTTATAAAGCTATCAACATATTTAAATGGACTACTCAGTTACACTTAGAGGCAAGGTGAAGATTCTCCAGCCTCCCAATCTCCAGACAGGGACAAGTCAGCATTACCTGTTAACATTACTTATCAACAAAGAACAAGTTGAATTATGTGAAGAATCTTCAAACAATTAAACACTAAACCTAACATAAACCCAGAGTTTTAAAAAAAAAAAAAATAGTCTGGGAAATTTCTAGAGAGATCTGATTCAGGATCAAAGCATTTGACAGTGACTAAATCATCTTGGATAAACAGAGGTCTCCTACTGTGAGAGGCCTACCGACTATCCCTTGAGAGAACTAGTTCCATTTCCATTATGCTGTGATATACAAAGGACACGTAATTGAAAAATCACAACAGACTTGCCAACATTTGTTAAGTGGTTTTTAAAATTTTCCAAAATCAAGTTTATGATCTGATTTTATTTACAGTATGACTTCCACAACTCACTTTGCAACGTTCTGGGAAAAGGATGGACTCCTTCCCGTAGACGACTACAAAAATTTACTTAAGACCTTAGGCGAAAAAAAACATGTATTTATATTAATAAGAAACTACCATACTGTTCCTTGGCATGTATTCAAACTAGGATCTACGAAAGATTTCTAATTCACATTAAAACTCTATTTTTTTAAAAAAAAAATCCCTTCTCGGTGTCAGTATGTCAGCTGGAAATCAAACAGCCAACCAAACAAACTATTTTCCTCCCCCGAAATTATCCCCTCCCTTCTTAAGTGTGACTACACTTCACCTTTAGTTAGAAATCATCATAAATCGTACAACTCTGAGAACTGAGTCAGAACGACCAAACGGCACGCTCTCCTAACTTCCACGCCGCCCCCGGCCGCCCGCCGCGCCCCTCTCCGTCCCGGCTCCCCGTCGGTCCGTCCTCGTCCCCGCCCGTCCCCCACCCGACTGTGCGGCCGAGTTCCGCGCAGCGGGGCTGTCACGCCGGCCGGCCGGCGGCCCGGAGGGTGCGGACCCCGCCGAGCGCGGCTCCGGCGTCCGCGGGGGACGCGTGTACTCCCGCCGCCCGGGCGCTAAGTCACAAGTTAGAAAACAGCCCGAGCGCGCGGCGGCGGCGGCCGTGATTCAGCAGCGGGGCCGGGCCGGCGGGCGGGCGGGAGGGTGGCGTCTCGGGGCCGACTCCCGGAGCCCCAGCGGGATCGCGGGGCGGGAGCGGGGCCGGGCCCGGGCCGGGCCGAGTCCGGAAAAGGTCACCGAGACGCCGCGGGCGCCACCGCCCGAGCCCGCGGCCCGCCCCGCGGTCGAGCCGGGAGCGGCGGGGCGGTGTCGCTGGCGGGCGTGGCGCCGGGACCGCGCGGGCCGGGCCGGGGGCTCCTACCTTTCCGGCTCTTCGGGGAGCTCCGCTTGCTCCGGGCGCTGGCTCGCTCTTCCTCAATCGCAGCTGCTATCTCAGGGTTGTCTTCCCCATTGTACCAGACCAGGAGCTCCTCGCCTGGCGCGATTGGCTGCGGGGAGAGAAGAGACAAGCGCCAGGCCAATCAGAACCGCGTTTGTTGGCGGGGGCGGGGCGCGCCGGGCCGCGGGCGGGAGCGGCGCCGATGGCAAACAGCTGTCGGCGCCGCGCGCTGCCGGCCGGCAGGAAGGGCTCCTTAACCCTTGGGGCGCTGGCCGGCGCGCCGCGGGACCCGCTGGAAGGAGGCCCTCGCTGGCGGCGGAGGCGCGCGGACGCACAGGCCGGCGCCCCGCAGCCCCTGGAAGCCCGTCGGTTTATATTCGAACCTCCGGGCGCTGTCACATCTCGCTGTTCGCAGCCTCATGACTACCCACGCAGAAGAAAAAATAAAACATGGAACCATTTTGCCCCTGAAATCTAAGTTGATGAGAAATTTAAAGCATAAATTAAAAAGAAGCAGGCGGCACGGAAAGCGGAACGCTGAAAGATAATTACCAGCGCACGTCTGAGATTCCAAGAGCAAGTTAAGCATGGTAGCAAGGCAGAACTTTATGCCATTGCACATTTATAAATGTGCCGCTATTTATATCACTGAATGCTAAAAAAAAGAGGCAGTGCCGAGGACAGGGCATTATCTCAGCATTGCCACCAACCTGCTCAGCTTTGTGTAAAAGAGTTCACTGCCTGGCCCTTTGTACCAAACATCAAGATTTCACATATATTTAAATATGAAAGAAATACCTCCTGTGTATTATGCTCCTAAAATATTAAATCCTTGACAGTCATGTATGATTGGGAGTAATGAGTACATATGCCATCATGGTAAGGATTACACCTAGAACAAGAACCTGAAGAAAAAACGCACTGAGTGCAAAGTTTAGACACCTCAATGGGGAAATGGCTTATTGGTTTCTCTAGCAATGATTGATCTGTTTAAAAATTTTCAAGGGTATCAATAAAAATAAAAATTCTCTCTAAACCCCACTGAATAGGAATCCATGAGAAAGGAAAGAGTAAATAAAAAGGAAAGCTTTTGCTTAAAGAAGATCTCTACTAATAAGTAAAAACAGAAAAGATGGAATTACAAAATTGCCATTTGGCAATCATCATAGTAATAACTGATTCAAGCAAAAATCGTCAATGGATGACACAGGTCAAAGTTTGAGAAGTAACTAAATATTTGCATAGTCTTGAAATATCTCCCCATAAAATATTTATTAATTACAAAGGAAAAAACTACAACTGTAATGAGACAAATCTTCATATGCCTCCTGATATGATGTACAGAGAAGAACACAGCACCACTTCTAAAAGATTTCTGCCCCAAATACAAAGACAGAACTTAATCATGATGAAACATAAAAGAAATGTAAACTTTGAGACATTCTATAAGCTAAGTGGCCAGTTCTCAAAACTGAAAGGTTGGCTTGGTGAGGGTGCTTGTACCACAAGCGGCTAAGGCGCCAGCCACATACACCAGAGCTGGTGGGTTCAAATCCAGCCCAGGCCTGCCAAACAGTGACAACTACAACCAAAAAATAGCCGGGCATTGTGGTGGGCGCCTGTAGTCCCAGCTACTTGGGAGGCTGAGGCAAGAGAATTGCTTAAGCCCAAGAGTTGGCGGTTGCTGTGAGCTGTGATGCCATACTACTCTACCCAGGGAGACAGCTTGAGGGCTATGTCTCCAAAAAAAAAAAAACTGAAAGGTTACAACAGACAAAGATAAAAGCACTGCCCATGCTAAGGAGACTGATGAAATGTGACAACTGAATGTGGCCAGAGTTTTCTTTTCCTATAAGTACATGACAAGAACAACCAACAAAATTTGAGTCAACTATACAAATTAGCTAATAAAATAATGTGTTAATGATAGCTTCCTGATTTTGGTCATTGTGCTGTGGTTATGTAAGAGAAAGATCCTATATTTTTGTGGGGGAAGGGACATTCCATCTAAGAGGTAAGTTCAGAAACATAATAGTTCCTCACTCAATACCTCCTAGTCTAGATAAAACCCTTAAGAGTAAATACTCCTACTTCATTTCATTCTCTACAGAACTATCACTTTATATAATCCAAATTTCAAAATAATCTAAACTTTTTAAAAGAACTTGCCACTGTTTCCTATGCTTCCTCCAACCCCTTGCATAGACGGCCAAAACCTACCATATTCTTATATTTGAATCAATATAAACTTAAACCAAAAAATGTGATATATAAAAGATATTAATGAGTTAAAATAGCCATCACAAATGCCTTTTGGCATTCTGATAGCTAATCTGTTTCTGTTGAAAGAATAACTTATTTTAAAACAAACTACTTCTAGATGATGTGAATTCGAAATGTATAGTTTGTTTCTCTATTTTTTGTTATAAGCCACATACTTATGAAATAGTGGTATCAAACAATCTTTAAAATGACTAGGGCTCTCAGAAACATACAAAATAAAACCAAAGTAAAGAAGAGCATGGGAAAGTGCATTCCCAACATATTCCCAGCCAGAACAGCACAACCAGAAAATTGCTGGAAGACACCACCAGAGATTTTCAAGATACTTCCAAGAATAAGAGCTGAAGTTTCCACATTCATTCCACTGCAAGTCATCAGTGAAGCACTATAACTGTACTAGCAAGTGGCAAAGTTCAATACTGGCACAAACGCTTACCTTAGGAAGGCTCTCATATCCTAAGCTACTCTTCTGTTGTGCAAAACACACAATGTAATAAAAACAGACCAGAAGCTGTACTGCAAATCCAATATAAAATTTCTAAAAGGCTAATGAGCTGGTAAAGCACTAGATCAAGAGCACCTATTTGTTAGCTGCTGAATAGTTTGCAAAATTCTTAGCAGCCGAGATAGTTATTACATCATGAAGTTATATATGCTTCCTAACTTACATTAAAACAGCTATACCAAGAGCAGACCTTTATAAAGATAAAAATAATATATCTTTTAAATCAAGGCTTGTTTTCCTCTGTACTAAATTGTTTTTCTCTTCTATACTGCTTAGCATTTTTTAAAAGAAAAGAAAAACTATGCCCTTAAACAAAGGAACTACAAATCCATATTTAAAAAAAGTAAAGTCAAAAGCCCAAACAACCTTTTTAAATACACTTTGATGCTAAAGAAAAAAATAACAAAAACACTTTAAACTCTTCCAAGTTTTCCTCTGGGTTTGGACAGACTTTATGAAACCAAGCATATCTTTTCTCTAAATATCAGTATGTAGACTATAAACGTAAAATGTTATCAAACCAGTCAGGAAGAAGCAAGGGTTCTGATATTCCTGACACTAAGGTAATAAAAAATTCCTGACCCTTTTCAGGAATCTTAGAGAATGAGAGAATGCTCAGAACTCACAGAGTATGTCCACTCTTACCACATACAATCTAGCCCCCTACATGATCTTTTAAAAGCCAGAGATCAGGCTCAGTGCCCGTAGCACAGTGGTTATGGCACTAGGCACATATACTGAGGGGGGCCAGTTCAATCCCGGGCTGGGGCCAGCTAAAGAACAACAACAATTGCAACAAAAAATAGCCGGGTATTGTGGCAGGCACCTGTAGTCCTAGCTACTTGGGAGGCCAAGACAAGAGAATCGCTTAAGCCCAAGAGATGGAGGTTGCTATGAGCTGTGATGCCATGGCACTCTACCGAGGGTGAGATAGTGAGACACTGTCTCCAAAACAAACAAACAAAAAAAAAAAAAAACCAATTAAAGTCAGAGGTCAGATTCCAGCCTCAAGTCTCCTACAAATGAGCTGGACTTAAGACTGAAACTCCTCCTCCTGATGGACCACCAAACTCCACCTAATCTGGCCACTGCCTCATCTCCAAGATTCCTCTCCTCTATCCAGCCACACTAGCCTTTCTTCTACTCCTTTAAAAGCAAACAAACAAAAAAACTAGCTTATTACTACTTCAGTCCTTTGCTTCTGCCAGCCTCTCCTCCTGGGCTATTCTTGCCGCTCCCTAAATGGTTGGGTCCTTCCTATCTTGGAGAAAGGATTCCCAATGTCTTTTCTCAGAAGAAAACAGAGCAGCCTTCCCTGACCTAATCTGACTCTGATATATCAAATTTTTTTCTCTCCAATGCACTTATCATCTGAAATTATTCTGTGTATGTATTTACTTGTTTATTGTCTGCCTCCTTCCCCTTAAAATGACAGTTCCAAGAGACCAGACACCTTATCTATCCTATTCACTGCTACAGGAGAATAACTGGTATCAATAAATATCTATCAAACTAAAGAATAGATGAATGGACAGCAGGCTTAACAGTTAACTTTCAATGGCTCAGCGCCTGTGGCTCAACAGGCTAAGGCGCCAGCCACGTACACCTGAGCTGGCGGGTTCGAATCCAGCCTGGGTCCGCCAAAGAACAATGGCTGCAACAAAAAAAAAAAGGAAAAAAATGGCTGGGCGGTGTGGCAGGTGCCTGTAGTCCCAGCTACTTGGGAGGCGGAGGCAGGAGACTCGCTTGAGTCCAGGAATTGGAGGTTGCTATGAGCTGTGATGCCACAGCACTCTATCCAGGGTGACAGCTTGAGGCTCTGCCTCAAAAAAAAAAAAGTTAACTTTCAAGAACTTAAAAATTATTTTTAATCATATTAGAAACAAAACCAGTGTTGAGATTTCCCAATTATCTGGGTAGAATAGTACGTTGAGAAGGTGTCAGAGCCCAGAGAACATCACGTGTGATGGATTTACGAAGCCTGGCCCACAGAAAACTTGATCTAGAAAAACACAGGTAACCACTTGTAGGACATTACTAGAGAACTATCAAAGGTCAGGACTGGGGCAGGTCTGCAAAAGCAGAATTATGTTATTCTAGACAAAGACAAGTAAAAGGAATAGCAGTAGTATAGCTAGTTAACACTTCGAGTACTTACATCAGACTATGGCCTGTTCATAGAACCTTATTATACTGGCTTATTTAACCTTCTCAGTAACTGCAGAACTCAGTTTTACTATTACCTCCATTTTTACAGGTGAGGGAACTAAGACACAGAGAGATGAAGTAACTTCACGTGGTCACACATCCAGAAGCCAAAACAGTCTGCTCACAAGACAAAGCGCTCCAAAGTCCCTACTCCTGCCCACAACACTGCACCACCTTGCCAAAAATAACCACTATCATCTATTAGCACTTATTGGGTGCTAGGACCCTATCCATATCACTCATGTAAACCATCCCCTATAAGGTAGATACTAAAATTACCCGTATCTTACAACAAGGGAACAGAAGCACAGAGAGAGGGGACTTGAAGTCACACCAGCTTCCTCGGGTCGCAAAGCTAGGCAAGATCTTACCCAGCAGTCCAGCTTCACAGTACACTCTCCCAACCACTATTCTATCCTGCTTCTTGATGTCCCTGCAAATCTGCTATTAGAGATGGACACATTTTAACTTGAAGTCTAAGGAAAGAATTGCAGTCCCCTAATATCTCCTGGGCTCCCATTCCCACTCCTTCCAAACATCATTCCTACTACACTGATTTTCTCCTATTCATCTCCCAGCGAGTGAGTGTTTTCCTCTATACCAGAATTCTACCTTGCTGATTCAACTAGATCTCTCTCTCTCTCTCTCTCACTTTAAATCAACTTGAGAAACAATGAATCTTTTTATCAAATTTTGAATCCAAATTCAAACTCCAAAATAACAAAATGATAGAGTAATACTCAGGAGAAAAGCGTGAACCACAATCCAGCTGAACAAAAATGGAAAACAAAGTTTTTAAAATCTTAAATGAGAAAAAGTACCACACACAAATTTCCTTCAGGCCCTGGAAGCAAGGACATGGGTATAAATGAAGGAAGGGCAGTCTAACTGGCTAACAATGTCGAGGCAAAAGCAGCATAAGAAAATTAAGCAGCTACCTGTTAGCTCAACTTGCATAAGTCCTACCGCTACCACATTCACACAACTTGGCATACGCTTGCAGAGCGGGCCACTACCTTAAAATGTTTTGCTCATCCACGGTTTTCAACTTGATGGGAGATATTTTTTGTCAGGTACTATCCCCCAATCTATGACAGTTTTAATAGAAATAAGTGAATAAAGAAAAATTTGCGTTATGGCAATTTTAGAAAATACATCTATTGCAAAAAGCAACCACCATCTATCTTTATGGAATCAAATTCTGCCTTAGAGCATTTCAGTGACTAATGTGCAGATTCACCTTCCAGAGAATATGCCTAGAGAACGTGCCAGTGGCCAGGGACAGAGAGGCAGCGCTCAGGGCTTCCTAACGTGACCACGCCTGAGCGCTCTCTGTAACCTCGCTACCAACCCTAGAGTGTGACTTTCATTTCAACAATTAATGTCTCCAAAGAAAAACCTGGCAGAAGGAAAACAACATGTTCTGTTCCATTTCTATTCTGAGTACAATCAAGAGAAAAGAAAGCTCATCCAAGGCTGCATCGATGCTAAAGACTAAGCAGTGTCGGCGGTTAGCACAGACCCACCATTGCTATTGATAGTTTCTCAAAGTTGGCTAGATCTGCCAGTCAGACAGCGCCTCGTGCCTCTGTCTGTGCCTGAGGAGGAGGGCAGCAGCTGCCACAAGCTAAACTCATCAGTATCTATAGCAATGCAGCATGTAATTACTTCACACCATCTTCGTGCTTTAGTTCCCTGACACACAAGAAGCAATGGCCACCATATACTTAAAACAGAACCCTGAGCGGGTGCAGGAGCCACTTTTAGATATCATCCCTTTGAGGTCTGAAAAGTCATGACCATCAGTCACGACTAAGGACAGCATTCAGAAAACCACAGGCAGAGCAACTAACAGGAAACTAATTCTAACACTGTTACCTTTAAAGTTTTATAGTAAATGGCTCTGTTGATTTCCAGCGGAAATAAATTTTGCTCTTCTCCTGAGCAAGCCCAATTCACATATCGCAGCCAGTTCCCCTTCTCTGGATCAGTGGCATCGACGCACATCCATCCCAAATTTGGGTAATACACCTTGGGAATGGGAATAGGGGGAGAAAAACGCTTTTGTTAAAATCAAATTATCTTTAAGGTGTTTCTATTTTCAACTTTTAAGATAATTTTTTCATTATATGCAAATATTCTAGAAAGCATTTCACAGAAACAAAAATAAGCAACAGAGAAAAGAAAAATACAAGGTGAAAACTAAAATCCGAAACTGTATAATTCTCATTATTTTTCTATTTGGGCATGTTTATTCTTTTCCCCTGAACTTAAAAGAACTATGGTTAATATGCTTAATGATCTCCAAATGCTTTACAAACACATACACAGAGACAAGTGACAACGAAGTTTCTTAAAGAGGAAAACTGAGCTTATAGCAGTGTTTAGCAGCACCCAAATCCCAAGCTTTCTGGGTTGTTCCACCAGGCCTGGGCAATGCAGTTCCACAGGTCCCTTTCTGGCAGGGTTAACAGGGACTTCAGGAAGTGAACCCACATTGGGAACCAACCACATGGGTGACAGAGTATAATGCTTGCTTTTGCAAACTCAGTAGTCAGCTCTATCTAGATCATCTGTCATGACTAAGGTGCGATGAACATACTTTAGGTTACCAGTGCCCTTCAAAAAAGAAAGAATCAAAAACTCAACCTCTTGGGCAGTGTCTATGGCTCAGTGAGTAGAGCACCAGCTGAGGGTGGCGGGTTAGAACCCGGCCCCAGCCAAACTGCAACAACAAAAAAATAAATAAATAAATAACTCAACCTCTTTCAGGAGTCGAATCAAATCTACTCTTGCAAGTCGCTTTTCCTGATCAGCCATGCTGAAACAACGCTTTCCCTACATGCTCCCAGTACTTAGCATTTTTTCATTTTAGTGAATATCTATGTAGCCACTATTTTAACTTTAATTCGGTTTATGCATACATATGTATACATGTTTTATT
This sequence comes from Arctocebus calabarensis, assembly GCA_963573935.1. Classification (NCBI taxonomy): domain Eukaryota; kingdom Metazoa; phylum Chordata; class Mammalia; order Primates; family Lorisidae; genus Arctocebus; species Arctocebus calabarensis. The sequence continues at coordinate 5,658 of CAUYON010205864.1, read as the reverse complement.
TCCAAAAACAACATCCAAGTAGGCACTGAAACAGAACTGCAGAATCAACTGGTGATAGATGTGCTGAGCAAAAGAAATGGGTCTTTTACTTTCTTTTTAGGATGAAGAAATAGATGCTTCCATTTCTTCCCCACAACTTTCTCCACTCTTGCTTCTTCCCTCTCCTACTCACATTACCCCCTTTCTCTATTACACCTTTCCTTCTGGAACAAAGCTCTCCCTCCCCAGCTGATAGTGAGGATTCTGCTGGGCATGTGCAGGTGTCTGAGCCCGTGACAGCCAGTGTGCAGCACCCACCGACCTGGGCACAAACAGCACTTTCCTCCCGTTGGGAGTCAGACGGTGGCATGATGCCACATGCCTGATATATTATCTCATTTAACTCTCTGCGGCCGGTTTATAATTCTCCCTCCTTTCAACATGTGGAAGTTGAAACTCAAGAATTAAGTAACTTGGCAGTGCCCGTAGCTCAGTGGGTAGGGCGTCAGCCACATACACCGAGGCTGGAGGGTTGGAACGCAGCCCAAGCCTACTAAAATCAACAATGACAACTGCAACAAAAAAATAGCCAAGCATTGTGTTGGGCACCTGTAGTCCCAGTACTCAGGAGGCTGAGACGAGAGAATCGCTTAAGCCCAAGAGTTTGAGGTGGCTGTGAACTGTGACACCACAGCACTCTGAGGACAACATAGTGAGACTCTGTTCCCCCCCCCAGAAAAAAAAAAGGGAAAGAAAAAGTTTAGGGCGGCGCCTATGGCTCAGAGAAGTAGGGCACCAGCCCCATATACCAGAGGTGGTGGGTTCACATCCAGCCCAGCCAAAAACTGCAAAACAAATAAAAATTAAATTAAATTAAAAAAAAAGAAATTGGCTCAGCACCTGTGGCTCAACAGGCTAAGGCGCCAGCCACGTACACCTGAGCTGGCGGGTTCAAATCCAGCCCCGGCCCACCAAACAACAATGACGGCTACAACCAAAAAATGGCCAGGCATTGTGGTGGGTGCCTGTAGTCCCAGCTACTTGGGAGGCGGAGGCAGGAGACTCGCTGGAGCCCAGGAATTGGAGGTTGCTGTGAGCTGTGATGTCACAGCACTCTATCCAGGGTGACAGCTTGAGGCTCTGCCTCAAAAAAAAATTGCAAAAGACTTTTTTGGGGCGGTGCCTGTGGCTCATCAAGTAGGGCGCCAGCCCCATATACTGAAGGTGGCGGGTTCAAACCCAACCTCAGTCGAACTGCAAAAACAGAAAAATAGCCGGTCGTTGTGGTGGGCGCCTGTAGTCCCAGCTACTCGGGAGGCTGAGGCAAGAGAATCACCTAAGTCCAGAATTTGGAATTTGCTGTGAGCTGTGTGACATCACGGCACTACCGAGGGCAATAAAGTGAGACTCTGTCTCTACAAAACAAACAAAAAAAAGAATTAAGTAACTTTCCCCACGTCACCTTCTTAAATGTAATGGAGATGGGCTGAAATGGAGATCTGCTTGACCTCTGTTTATCAGCGACTCCCTTGACTATCCTGGTTACATGACCAGCACCATCTAATGAGCTCCTGGTACATGACGAGTTCACGACAGGAGGTGCTTTGCAGTGACTTTACATAATCATCATAAGCACCAGGAAGAATCTCTATACACAGCAACTCACATAGGTATTCATTCCCCTGTAGACTGACACTGAGTTTAGCGATGAAAAGTGTTATTTCGATTGATCACAGTGCATGGCAGAGTCCCACTCACTGCCCACCCAAATATTGGCACGGTTATACAGATTGATGAGGCTGCAGAGACAAGCACAGAGGTGGTTGCCACAAAAATCCCACATAATTCAAACACAGCTACAGTCTGTCTGTCCTTCTGCCTCAGGACAACAACACAGACTGCGCAGGAACTTCCTGGCTCTTAGCTCTAGACCTTTGCACAAAGCCAAATGTTCCAGTTGAGGGGATTCTTTCTTTACGCATAGCTCATTTTGTTTCAAAAGAGACAAAGGCATCTTCTAAGTCATACTCACCAATGTGCAAAAATAAAAGTTTTATAGAAAAAAAAGAGTTCAATGTTTAAAAATAGGCAAACAAGGGCGGCGCCTGTGGCTCAGTGAGTAGGATGCCGGCCCCATACACTGAGGGTGGTGGGTTCAAACCCGGCCCCAAGCAAACTACAACAAAAAAATAGCCAGGTATTGTGGCAGGCACCTGTAATCCCAGCTACTCGGGAGGCTGAGGCAACAGAATCACCTAAGCCCAAGAGCTGGAGGTTGCTGTGAGCTGTGACACCACAGCTCTCTTCTGAGGGTGACACAGTGAGACTCTGTGTCTAAAAACAACAACAACAAAAAAATATATATATATATAAAATAAATAAATAAATAAAAAATAAAAAGAATAGGCAAACCAGTAATGCATATAGGAATACACATAACCAAAACGTCTAAAATTGTTAATAATGTTAATAAATGTTAATAGTGTAATGTCAAATTAAAACAATTTTTACCCACTAAACTGGCAAAAATTGTTTTTTTGAGAAAAAAACTGGAAAAGGTCTGGGAAAAAGATTCCCAAAACAGTGCTGATCAGAGAACAAACTGACAGAATATTTTGGGAGAAAACTGAAGAAAAAAAAAAAAAGTTTAAAATAAAAATACACTTTAACCAACTTGCTCACTCACAGGAATTTATTCTAATGAGATCATCAAGCAACTACGCCCAGAGGCATATACAAAGATGTTGATAGTAGTCTGGTTTACTATTAAACCATTTCCAATTCATGGCTAATTAGAAAACAAAATGGAATTAGCTTAGTAAATTAGGATCCATCCAGATAGCCGGAACCTAGGAAAATGCTGAAAAGTACTGTTATGTAAATGAAAATTAGATGATGTGACAATTTGTATTTTCTGTTAGATATTTCAATATTCTCTAAGAAGTGTTTCCCATAAACTAAATACACATATTTCTATTATTAGAAGAAAACAGGCTCAGAGCACAATGTTGACGGTGTCAGCCACATACACCAAAAGTGGCAGGTTTGAATCCAACCTGGGCCAGCTAACCAATAATGACAACTGCAACAAAAAATAGCTGGGCATTGTGGCGAGCACCTATAGTCCCAGATACTTGGGAAGCTGAAACAAGAGAATCGCTTGAGCCCAGGAGTTTGAGGTTGATGTAAGCACGGTTCTCTATCTACTCAGGGTAACATGGTGAGACTCTGTCTCCAAAAAAAAAAGACAACACAAATGTTGTAGGAACACATTTATCAGCATAAAGATACAATGATGTCTGAATAAAGCCATTTATAAAAGTATGGATTATATAATCATTTTTATTTTTAGTATACAAGTATATGAAAAGAAAAATGATCTGAACACAAAAATATAAATATGTCAATAATGCTATTCTCTGAGAAGTGGGGTAATCCATAATTTTTATTTCCTTTTTTTAAAATCTGGGCATTTCTTCGATTAATTAGTAACATCTATACAGGAGAAAAGGAAAGTGGGGCCAGAGGCAGTGGCTCATGCCTGTAATCCAAGGTGAGGCCAAGGTGGGAGAAGTACTCTAGGCCAGGAGTTTGAGATCAGCCACGGCAAGATAATGAGAGTGCTGTACCTACAAAATTGTTTTTTAATTAACCAGGTGTGGTGGTGCACACCTATAGTCCCAGGTCATCTAGAGGCTGGGGTGGGAGGATTGCTTCAGCCCTGAAGGTGGACACTACAGTGAGTTTTGATCACACCACTGCACTAAAGCCTAGGTGACAGAGGGAGACGCCACCTCTTCCCCCCACCCCAAAAAAGGAAAAGGGGGTGAGAAGAGCAAGCCTAAATTTGAATGAAGGCTGTCAAGGTCCACTGATGTTGCTAAGCTAAAATCTTTCTCCTCATTCTCCACATACATTTTTTTTTAAGTATGTAGCTTTCTTTTTTTTTTTTTTTTTTTTTTTTGCGACAGAGCCTCAAGCCGTCACCCTGGATAGAGTGATGTGGCATCACAGCTCACAGCAACCTCCAACTCCTGGGCTCAAGCGAGTCTCTTGCCTCCGCCTCCCAAGTAGCTGGGACTACAGGCGCCCGCCACAACACCTGGCCATTTTTTTGGTTGCAGCCGTCATTGTTGTTTGGCAGTCTCGGGCTGGATTCGAACCCACCAGCTCAGATGTACGTGGCTGGCACCTTAGCCCGTTGAACCACAGGCGCGAAGCCAGCTTTCTTGTTTTTATTAAGAGTTTATATTTAAGGACTGGGAAGAAAACATGTTTTTATACAATTCCCATCTTAGTTGGTCAAACCTTGGTTTCCAATCAAATTAATTTCATTGATTGACACATAAAACTAATTTTCAAAATATAATAATTTTGTTTAACTACAAATTAGAAGACTGCACTGTGCCACACAACATCAGGCTAGAGTAGTGGGAAAACAGTGGACGAATACACAACCTCTTCCTTTCAGACTAAGACAATGGAAAGGCAGGTAACAAATGACATGTAATAGAACCATTTCCAGATTTTCACAGGGGCCAAGAAATGCTCAGCTCATTGATCCCAAAGAGAAATACTGCTATGTGATCAATGGTTTTTCCTGATCCAATCTACAGAACAGTCGCTTTTAAGAAGGCAAGAGTGCCTGATTCTGTACTATTAGGAAACAATTTTGCCAAATTAACTAACTCTCAGATTCAAACTACCCACTGAGAAGGAAGTGAAGAAAGAGAAGTGCCACTACACCACGCCCTGAGCTAGATGCTTTCTGGTATGCTATTTCGCCTTTCTAAGAATCCATACAATAACACTCCCTTTTACAAATGAGGAAATTTATGGAAGGTTGGTAACTTCAGCAGAATAACCATGTCAGCATAATCACAGCCAGGATTCTAACCTGGTGCCCTCACTTCTCCCCACACCAAAATAAAACAGACATGCAAATAAGCAAAGGGGGAAACTTGTGCTTCTTTTCTGTTAAGAGAGGTGCTCAACTTACCTTTCTCTCTTCCCTCTTTCCAAACCCTTCCTTTCCAGACCTAATCTCCCCTGGACTGTCCCCTAGGCCCTACCTCCTTTCTGCCTTTAGAGGCTGAGTACTATCTCTTTGTGAAGCAAAATGTTATTTTTATACCACTCAATTTCTATTCAATTTAATCTAGTCATTTTGAAATGGTGATAAAATAACGTAAATTCAAATTTTAGTCAATGCCAATTAAGACACAGCATTCAAATTTAAATCTTCATGCCCTTTAGAAAAAGGTTTGCAAACAAGATACCAAACAGTTACATTGGGAGACAGGAGTGAGGACGGGTTTTTACTTATGGCCTTCCTTATTATTTATACATGTATTAATTCAAATTTGCAATTTAAAAACAATTCTCATTCAATTAATGCAACTACCATCATTCGAATCCTAACTACTCACCCACAAGGTCCTCACCCAACCTTAACTTCCAATAACCAACTTACTGTGCCAGGAATGATTTAAGAATTAAGACATGGAGGGGCGGCTCCTGTGGCTCAGCGAGTAGGGCGCTGGCCCCATATACCGAAGGTGGCGGGTTCAAGCCCGGCCTCGGCCGAACTGCAAAACAAAAAAATAGCCAGGCGCTGTGGCGGGCGCCTGTAGTCCCAGCTACTCGGGAGGCTGAGGCAAGAGAATCGCTTAAGCCCAA